>JAMKCH010062600.1:0-78337 GCA_023653785.1 Ophioderma brevispina
AATCTAATCAGATGAAGGGCATGGCAGTCCGATCCCACTCACCAAGTTACATCACCATAACCCTTATGGGTCTCATGTTATCGCGTTCACAAGATTGTGTTGGACGCCGCCGACGCCGACACGGACGCCGCCGACGCCTTGACTGATAGCATAATCCCCCTTCTGCTTTTCAAGCCAGGGGGATAAAAAAGGGAGATTTTGCGAGGGAGCGCTTGCGCGACCGAGCCCCTCACGGCCGGGGGTCCAGGGGCAATGTCCCGGTCGGATCAAGGGGGCAAAGCCCCCAAAGTTCCTGCATTTCTATTGCTTTAAAGCACTTTGAAGCCCTTAAATACAGACATGCCAACTTTGGAATACAGCTTTCAGTATTCCACAGACCAGTATTTTTGACCCAAGAAATGACATGAAAAGGTTAAAAGTAAAAGGCTAAACTTTAAAAGCTCTTAACTTGAAAACTAAGCTACCTATATACATATGGACTGCATCATGAGATAGAGCTCTTTAAAATACAGCTTTTCCAGAAAAAATGGACAGAGCTCCGCCGTCCGACAGCCCCATTTAAGGAACTGTAAGTAGAAACTAAGTCCATCTGAGAATTTTTTTTATATTACATGAAAAAGGAGGAAAGTCTAAATTTTGAAGGATCATAATTTGATAACTGCATCATGAGAGAGCTCTTTGAATAACCCTCCTGAAAAAATATGGAGTTCTGCCATCTGACAGTCCCCATTTAAATTGACAGGAGGAGATTTTTTGAGGATAAAATTTCTCTCAATTTTCACTGGATCGGTCGTAGACCACCTACCGCGAACGTTTTGAAGGTTTATTGAACAAACAAGTACAAAAGAAAACCGCAAACCTTGTTTTGAACTTGCCTGCTATCGCAATCGTCCCCATAGAAAACCATGCTTTGACTTTCTGTCGTGCACGACAGAAAGTACTAAATCATCATCTTATTACATAAAGACGGCGTATTCGGCTAATTCACTTCAGGTGTGATCTAATACATTGGTACGCATTCCAAATATGCAAAAAACCGGGGTTCGACAAAAATTGGGGGCGCTTCTTTCTGGAAATCTCATGTCTCTTTAAGGAACCGTCAGTAACACTATGAACACAAACCACATGGAGAATATTGTTTAAGTACAGTAGCACATTAAAAGTCTAAACTTTAAAGGCTCATAACTTGAAAACTAAGCTACCTATGCACATATGAACTGCATCATGAGATAGAGCTCTTTAAAATACAGCTTTTGCAGAAAAAATGGACAGAACTCCGCCGTCCGACAGCCCCATTTAAGGAACTGTCAGTAGGAACTAAGTCCATATAGAGTATTTTAAAGTACATGAGAAGTATCAAGGCCTGAACTTTTAGGTCCATATGCACAAAAGAGTTAGACCAGGTTTAAAGTTAGACCTGGTCTAAATCAAAATTAGTTTTGTCAAAAATTGACAGTTATTTACATTTTCTTCGTAAAGTAACTAGTAGTTTGTAAAGATTAAAATGCAAATTTCAAAATAAATACAAAAAACCTCATGTCAATGCAAAGGAAAATGTCTTTTCTGGTGAGACGAAATTACACTTAGACCAAGTCTAACTTTAGACCTGGTCTAACTCTTTTGTGCATACGGACCTTAAAGCTTGAAAACTTCAAAACAAAACCGCTATAACAATGCATTGTTTGTTGGTATCCCTTTGCACCGTTGCAGTTAAGTAGTTAACTAAAATACCATCAGAAGACATTTAGCATACAGCAGTTAAATGGTTAAATCAAAATATTAATGTGAGTGAACCATCCGAAAGTCGGGAGAAAAACGATGTCGGAAACCAGTTTAACAGACTTTATAAATTGAAAATATTTCTTTTATTCACTCTGAAAAGATATTGCCCTCTTTCCTTAACTTTATTGTTCTGTATTTATTTATTTTCTTTCCTTAAATATACGGAAAATCGGGAGATTTGCTAGCAAAACCAGGAGACGGGAGAACAAACGAAAAACCGGGCGTCTCCCACGGAAAACGGGAGAGTTGGCATCTCTGGACTACCGCATCCTCTCTTAGAATATTAGTCATATCTCTGGATTGCAACAACCAAATCGGATGCTTTAAATGGTATTCAAAAGCCAATACATTACTTGTGATATGATGTAAACATTGCATCACTATTTTATTTTGTTCACATGCAACAAGGGCACTTTTGCATTGCACCATTTTTTTGTGGACACCCTGTATATGCCTATTTCCCATAGAAAGACATGTATAACTAGATTTTTATGAAAAATCAAATTTGCACAGGATGTAATTAGTGGAATAAACACTCCAAATTAGTTTTCAAAAGTGTGTCGCCATATATTTTTGTTTTGTCATAATAAATGAAACTTTCAAATAGCCGAGCAAAAATAACATACTAGCTCATACTGGGTCTACATAATAACTTTATTACGCCATCTTATAGATTTGGTGGCCATTTGGAAAATGCACTCCAGAGAGAAATCAGCAGGGTTACCAAATATCTACCCTTGCAGTTTTGAAAAAAATGGGGGCGCTTTTTTCTGAAAATGTCCTCATGTCTCTTTAAGGTCTAGTTGACGAATCTGCATGGTTTATTTGGGTATATTTTATGCACACAGGGTTGGTGTCAGCCAATAGACTGAGATTTTTTCTCAGATGGGTGTGCTTGTGCATGTTATGTGATAATTGTTCTAGTGTGCGATGCACGTTTCTTGTTCAGCTTTAATGATTAGTTTCATGTTAAGAAATGCGAAGCAAGCATCAGTAATGATGTCGTGTTGTTACAGGCCCCCAAGAATTTGCAATGATTTATTTCACTTTGAGTGAGTTTTAAGTTATAAACTAGCACATAAAAATTATTAATTAATCTAAGTAACATAATATAAAATATACCTGGTTTGTGCGCATAACTGGTGTGTGTCGAACAAATAGAATGCAACAGAAGAGCTCAGAAAGTTCAGGAAATTGCTTGAGGCGGCACAAGTTTTCTAGCCTGAGTGTCACTAACTATAGGTGGCACACTGCTGCATAATTATACAGTCAGGGACAGTGTTGTGCATGGGTGTTAGATGGGATGTTTTCTAGAAACTCAAGACTCATGATGCAATGTATGCACATAGACAAGTCTAGATCCTTCTGGAGTTGTTTGAGAGGCTATATAAAGCCCTGGAGATGAGACAGAGCTTCAACATCATTGCTCCTAAGATCATTGCTCCAAATATAAGTGAGTGAGTATTAAAATTTAAAGACAACTTAACACAATTGTGTCATATCGTGTCATTAAACATATCAATATACGACGCAATATTCAGGGGTGTGATTAGAGCTTGAGAAAAACACCCCGGTGGGGTCGAGGGGGCAAAGCCCCCCGAAGCCAGAGGGCTTCTGCACATATAGCACCACAGGAGAGGCCATTTCATGGGGTACATTTTTTTTTAAATTTGACCCCTAGATCTAGGTCAAAGGTCAAATGCAGGCCAATCGCATGATGTAAGTGTGCAAGACCAGTGGTTGAAAACCTACCACTGCACTGTGCCAGTAAATAACATGAATACACACACACACTTCTCAATCTCAAGCCAGGGTCCAGCCCCAGATGGGATTTATGCTAACTTGTCAGGGGATATATTACTATAATGCATAAAATTGTATTTCCTTACCTGTAGTCCTAGACCTAGTCTATAGTTGGTTAATCTTAATTTTGCTCCTCTTCGAGCAAAGAAAATTTCAACCGAAAGATCGCCATCACGAAACACTTTCAATCTACACTTTCCGTATGTATTGGTTAGCCGACGATTTACCATGGATTTACCAATACTGCGGCTCGCTAGCATTCGCGGAAATGAGCACTACATGTGCTAACTATATGGGATTATGAACTTCACACGTACAATGCAGATGATATCGTGACCCCCAAGTTTCATGACCTTTCAAGCCATCAATTAGTCTCGTTTCCAGGCTAGTGGCTGGTCTAATGGGCACGCTACGATCACCCACTGACTTTGGTTGAGAAGTTTGTTCGTTTTTTAACGCCCTCAAATTGAGTTTGACATTGAGACTAGCTATCAAAATGGGGTTGGTACATTTTGTGACCCCACTTTGTCTGCTCCCAGTTGAATTCAGCAGCCTTGACGGAATAAAGCAGTGGCGTAGCCAGGGGGGGGGGCACGACCGAGATGTTTTGTCGGTACATAACGGTCCGTCGGTACATTTGTCAAAAAAGCTGCAACACCTCCCCCCTCAGAATTTGGAGGCGACGGTAAAAAAATTTGGGTCAACTGGCAAGCGTAGCGAGCCGAGAAAAAAACAATTTGTCGGTACAATACACGCGTTGGTACATTCACAAATCTGTGCCCCCTCGTCAACAAAATCCTGGCTACGCCACTGGAAATAAAGTACAGTATCACATGCACTTTATTCCGTCAAGGCTGCTGAATTCAAGTGGGAGCAGGCAAAGCGGGTGCAGTAAATGTACCAACCCATCAAAATGATAGTTTGCAATTACAGTCGTTCGAGATTTTTATTTTTTCCCCAATCGTTTGAGATTTTTATTTTTCTCCTCTAGCGGCTGGGATTCTGAAAAATCCGGAGGCAACACAAAAAATCCAGAAATCCGGAAAAATCACACCCCTGAATATTAAAACTTCACTTCAATGAATTCAAATACAACAATTATAAAAAGATACACATCATACACAGATGAACAGATCATCACCCATCCATGTATCAAACAAGATAAACCAATTGAATGTAACAATACACATAGAAAAACACACATCTACAGAAAAACACAGCTACAAGAGATATACTGATAAATTCATAATTATTAGGGGGACAGCGGGCCTATTCTAAACCCTGAACCCGCAAGGGGCCCCTTTTAGTTGCCTCTTACGACATGCAGGGCAGCACACCGAACCCGCAGGGGGGATTGCGCCAAGTATAGTCACATCTAGTTACTCGAAGTTGATGAGAGAGATCTCATAATATATATAGTGACAGTAATTGCAGTTATTACACTAGTTCAATATGTAGTCCCCGTAGTGGACATATTGTCATAGTAATCTCAGCTCCAACAGTTGTCATCCGATTGTGTAGCCTTCTTCAGTTTCTGTATTTTGAGTTATCCAAGGATATGCAAGCTACAGCACTTTTGGGTCATTCCATGCCAATTCAACAAATCGAGTACACCATCACCTCATGATTTCTTTCTTTTTTGGTGTATTGAAAGATATTCATGAGAAACTGAAATTCTGAAAATTTGAGCTCTGTACCTCTTTTCGTTTTCACGCTACAGCAATTTTAAATTTGAGGGGGGTCACCTCAAAAACATGTACTGGTGTGAAATTCAATATTCAGAGGGCCATAAGTAAAGAACTACACCCCTCAGATCCTTCAAACTTGGCATTATGGATAACCTTTTGCTGCAGATTGCAAATATGTGATCAGAAAAAATGCACCTTGCTCCGATTAAAAGTTACAAGGGGACAAAAATGGCTCAAAAGCCACTCGGACCATACTTTGGGGGGGCCATAAGTCAAAAAGTAAAAGTGATATAACTTCCAAATTTGGGCTGGTGAAAGCTTATTTTGAATACTACCTATGTGTACAATCTTATACTTATATCATTTTTTTTGGAAGAGATATAGCTGTTGCAAAAAGCAAAAAGTCCAAATTAACCTTGACTTGACCCCCCTAAAAACAAATGTCAGACATTCTGCACCAAATTCTGCTTGACATATGGTTAAGAGGGGCCCCTGCTGAAGTTGTGTGCAAAGTTTCAACATGGTGTCTAACTGCCATATGTAGGTAAACAGGCTCCAAAGAATCTAAACTTCCAACTAATATCAGACAAAGTTCCCATTGAAATGTACACAGAATTCTGAACTTTGCAACCTGGGTATTCAAGTGCAGTTTTAAGACTTTGAATCCAAGTTTGACCTCGTAGAACTCTAACAATGAAATTGAAATCAATATTATCACCTTATTAGCACCTGATCTAGGTATGGACCAAATTTCAGCTTGGTGTCTTGTTTGGTAAGGAATTTATATAGTAAACAGTGAACTGTGCAAGTCAATACCCAGTTTGCAAAATTCAGGTTTCCTGTGTGTTTCAATGGGAATTCTTTCAAAACTGAATTACATGAAGTAGGGCTTTTTGAAGACCAGTTACTTATTGAAGACACTCAGACACCACAATGAAACTTTGCCAAAATATTAAGCAAGGATCCCCCTCAAACATATTTCAAGCAGAATTTGGTGCAGAATGTCTGACATTGGTTTTTAGGGGGGCCAAGTCTAGGTCAAATTGGAATTTTTACTTTTTGCGACAGCTATATCTCTTCCAACGAAGCTGATATAAGTATAAGATTATACACAAGGGTAGTATTTAAAATTAGCTATCTCCAGCCCAAATTTTGGAAGTTATATCACTTTTACTTTTTGACTTATGGGCCCCCCAAAGTATGGTCCGAGTAGTTTTGAGCAATTTTTGACCCCCTGTTATTTTCAATTGGGGCAAGGTGCATTTTGGCAACCCAGGCAACCTTTTTATAAAAAAGGTAAAAATGACGCCCTTTTTAGCTTTGCACCCTTTATATTGTATCAATTTTGCCTTGCACCCATTTTATTATCAGACGTTGGTCTGTATATTGGAATTGGTCTACTTTTGAAAATCCAAAAATGTGCCGACAGAAGACAGTAAGTGTGCACGTATTGGGGGTAGGTACTGCCTTTTGCATTGTGAGAAAAATTTGGACTTCTGTCAACGGGTTTTTTTTACCCTGGGTTGTCGCTTAACTAAAGATGCGATCATGCAAGCATGAATGTGATGATTAGATCTCGACATTGACAGTGCATTACACGGCAGAGCTGACCGTAGCTGTATCTTAGCTTAGCCTATAAAATATAACTATGTGACATGCATTGGTCGAACAATCTGACGGAACATGAATGCATACACTCTTAAACAACCTGACCGCTTCATATCGGCAAGCTATGAAGTCTTATTTGAGAAAGTTTCATACTTGATTTCCCAGTGGCCGCTCGCTAGTAACTTGGTTGCCATTTTGCAAGTGGGCCGATGCACGTGGTTACAGTGCTTCCTATTGGTTTAAGTTTACAGTCAGAGTACCTAATTGATAGCCAATCGCAAGACTCAAGCAATAGCAACAAAAGTCGATAGAAAGTGCGATGTAAGACAGCATTCAAGATCTGACTTGCGTTTGGCGGACACGGGTGTGAAAAAATTATTTAGATGTGAAAACAACTAAAATATTGATCAATGTAATGTTTTCTAGGGTAAAATTACATGCAGTTTCTGATTTTGGCCCTTAAAATGGTGAAAATCACACACTTTTTGAGATATAATCCATATTTTGGCCAATTTTTGCCAAAATTTGGCCTTTTTGAGTGACAAAAATTCTGACTTGTCTATTTGGAAAGACCATATCTACAACAAAAAATAAGCCCAGTTGTTATTTTTTTAAATTTAATGTTAAATTATTCACCTATCTTTACAATAAAATAGTTTGCATTGTTCAAACTACCTCCTGTTTTTGGTTAGAGCTTCTTGAAATTGTACGTCGGAGTGACAAAATTGTATGCAAAATTTGAGGTTTTTGTCCAATTTCGGACTTCAAATGACCATATTTTCACAAGGTATCCCTCTAAATACTTTTTTTTGTGTCAGTTTGTTTCAGAAATTGCAAATAGCAAAACATTGTATTAGTTTGAACAAATGCTCTTACTAAGAAAATATTAAAATCACATTTTACCCCCGGCTAAAAAAAAAAACCCTACCCCGCTTAATTTTCTGGAGGCGTGATTCGATTTAATAAAAAATTCGAACTCAAAATTTCCAGGGATTATGGGATTTAAAATATGAACTTGTTATGCCCAATACCTCCCCCTACAACAAGTTCATATTTATTTAGACCTAGGACTCCTCATTTTTGAGTTTGAATTTTTTTATCAATCATTTTTTCCTTCCGGCAATAGGTTGTTTAATGTACAAAAGCATCTATATCATACCAAATCCACCTAAAATACCAGCAGATACTAGCTGACTTAGGATCAGAATGAATTAATTTAAACATATTCCAATGTAAGAATACCTTTACTTATGTTTACTATGGTTATAATTTTGACAGGTTCAGTAAAATTATTGTTATTCCTAGTTTTAGCATGTTGTCTCTTTTTCCCTATTCGGATATCATGGAGGTTTGTATTTTGAGGTGTATGTAGCATTTAAGGGGGAGGTAATTTTGCATTTCTAATGCCAGATTCAGTTTCTACACAAAATTTCACCCCAGAAAAAGTTAATTTCATTCAAAATTCTTGAACTTCAGTTTTACTCATTTTGTCCTCCAAACGCAAGTCAGATCTTGAACGCTGTCGTAAGTGGTTGAAATTCATGACTTTTTTATCTATGAATATTTATAAGGATTATGCGGTTACATAGAGTGATTGACAAGTTGGTTGAAGCTCAAAATGGTGATTTGTTGAGAAGTTTGCCGGCACGACTTGCCATAAGTTATGTATTCAACGGGAGTTTTTAAAGGTTTTACGAACACAAAAAAATAACAAATAGGTAGATAACCAAGGAATGCTGTTAATCTTCGGTTCAGGGTGGGTGTCGTAAAATCATTGTTGACAATATTAACAATACACGCTTTTTAATTTCAATGTACGCATTTTACGAAAACACGCATTATACGGAAAGAATTAAAAACGCACCCTTTTATTATTTTCCAAATTTTCAAATCGTACGCTTTCTAAAGCGTGCATTCCACACAGTGATTTAGTCGACCTCCAAACTTCGGGAGTCATAAGAAGCTGGTTTTCTTCAGTAAGGACAAGTCGTCCGTGTACATGTCCCACTATTGGAAATTGAAGTTTTAACCTGGAATATTTGCCAGGAATTTTAGTAACTGCATCTTTGCTATAATTTTGCTGCAGTCCGCATCGCGGCACACACCAGGTAGTAAGTTTAGTAGATTTTTAAATAACTGTAACTTTACCATAGCTGGTCAATTTGTTAATTGATATCTAATCAACATTTTATTGTGATTAAAGTTAATACACGATTAAAATAAATATTTTGTTTAAAATCAAGTTTACAGTGTATTGTCTAGTTATTCAGGAGTTTGAATCCATAAGTTTAGAGGTGGTTTTTGGCCCCTTGTCAAGTTGACTGTAACAGTGAACTAGTTTGCAATGTTTGCAGTGTATATAGCTTGTTAGTACAACAGACTATAGTTGCCATAACAATTGTTTGAACTAAGCATACACAGTACCTGTGTGTGTGACCTGCACACGGGCGCGCTGCATGTCTAATCGTTGTGTTTACGCGCTGTCTACAGTGAGCTATATCCCGGTGCGTGGGAAAGACCTATGCCACGCGCGTGGAACAACTCCACCATCGGAGTTTTCCAACGCAGTGCATGGCAAAACACCACCGGTGGAGTTCTTCCACGTAGCGCGTGGGAATTCTCTAAGGAGCCGTTGTTTTGCCACGCGGTGCATGGGAAAACACCGGGGTCGGTGATTACCCATGCGCGTGGAAGAACACCGCGGTCGGAGTTTTCCCACGCAGTGCATGGCAAAACACCGGGGTTGGAGTAATTCCGAATATGAACTTTGGAATATTACAAAAAATCTGTTCTTGGTGTTTTCCCCAAAACGGCATCTGCAGAGATGGAGTAGGGAACATGATATCCCAAAAGCTTCTCCCGTGTTTGCCAAGCTATGAAGCAGTCTCACCAAGAATTATCACAGCCAAATTTAATATGAAGGAAGGCATAGTAAACATCATCCAGGTCTATGCCCCCACATCTGAACACAGTGAGACAGAGAGCGACAAGTTCTATGACACCCTGCAGCTCCACATACAGAGAATCCCTAAGAAAGAAAGCCTCATCCTGATGGGGGATTTCAATGCCAAACTAGGGACAGATTACCAGGCATGCACACCCACATTGGGTAGATATGGACTTGGAAAAATCAACAACAGAGGAGAAAAGCTCTTTGAATTCTGTACACTCCACAAACTGGTTATGCAAACTTCCGTTCCAAACACAAGGATGTAAGAAACGCAACGTGGACCTCTCATGTGGCAATATAGAAGCATGATTGACTTCATCATTAACCCAAACTGACAACTGAAAAGCCTTTCAACTGGCAGATCTTACTGCTCATCCGATGTCGGTTCAGACCACCACCTGGTGCTGGCTAAGGTAAAAAATTTATACCTACCAAAACCAAACGTATAACAACGGTACCCAGGAAGTATGGCGTCAGTCGATTCAGCGACCCCCCAATTGCAGCAGAATTCTGCGCAAATGGTGGTGCCTTGGACATCTCCGCCAATTAGAAGACACTGATGTTTAAGGGCTATGGACCAACTTCAAGGAAACAACCAATAAATAACAGAGAAACAGTGGGTGTGAAAGGGCCCTGGCAAATTAATGGGCTCCCTGAAGAAGTAACAAAGGCATGTCCTCAAAGATGGACAGCAAGGATCCAAATTATGAACAACCCAAACTGCACATAATAATTCCAACTACTCAAACTGAACAAGGAGGTCAATATCAAGTAAAGACCAGCTGGAAGAAGAAGCTGCTCGAAAATGAGTTAAGAGATGGAAGATTCACATGCTAGGAACACAGCCATAACTCTCAAGTGTGTCCGTAGACTAGGGAGTGAAAGAGACTCAACTTGCAGCAGCTGCCAAGAAAACAATGGCTCTCCCCCAAACTGCTCCAGATAAAGTAATGAATTGCTGGGAAGAACACTTCAGCAGACATCTCAACACTGAATTCCCCAGAGATGAAAGAAGTACTTTCACACATCCCAGACCTGGCACTTCTAACTCAACATGCATGCCTTTCTCAATAAGGAGTAAAGATTACATTAATAAACTGAAAAATAACAAAGCATGAGGATGGGATAAAATCTCTGCTGAAAACCCCCTGAAAATCAGTGGCCCAGTTTTTTTCTATGAGAAAGCTACTGTTGAAAATAATCAACATTGCCTGGGTAGAAGGGGAAATTCTAGAAACTGGAGCAAGGTACGTAACTCCAGTATCAAAAAGGTGAAAACTAGATCCCGCCAACTATAGAGTCAATTACTTTACTGCGCATCTCAGGAACGTATGCTGTAAAATGATCCTGAACCGGATCCAGGACACCATTGATGATACCTTGGAGAGAACATGTGGTTTTAAGAAGCTCAAGAGGTACTAACTGATGCTGTATTTATTGTCCGCCAAGTGCTAGAGAAGGCCAAACAAGAGGCATTCCTATACACTGGAACTTTGTAGATTTTAAAGCAGCATTTGATACCATTTGGAGAGATTCCTCTGGAAATGCTTAAATCAATGTGATTAGACAAGGTAGGGGGGACCGCAAGCTGGTAGACCCTCAAAAAAAATTTGAAAGATTTATGGAGCAAACCATAATATGCTCAGGATTGGTTATGAAAACTCACTGACTGGTTCGAAGTCTAGTTGGTGTGAGACAGGGATGTCGTCTATCTCCATGCCTCTTCAATCTTCTCTTCTTAGAATGTGTAATGAGAGGAGTTAAAACCTAGGCTCCGGAAATCGCAAATGGGAGATATGACATCAACAACATTTGTTTATGCCCAATGACACAATCCTGCTGGAAATGGTCTTTGAAAAGTTACAGCTATCCACAGCTGGAAAAAGCCTGCGCCTGCGCCAAATGGTGAATGAAGATCAACCCATCTAATGCAAATGCATGTCCCGATGACCCAAGAGACAGCACCCTTAACCAGACACCTATTGCCAAATAAATATTTTGTCTCCTTGGAAGTAATGTGCCTCGGTTAAGGAGGACATAAAGGGCGTACAAGACTGGCAGCATGGCATTCGGTAGACTCAGGAATACCCATTCTATAAATCAAATGTCAAAGTCAAAGTCAGTGTTTTTTCCCCCAAACTGTTAAAAAAAAAACCTTAAAAAAACAGGATTTGACCTGGCAGCCTGGGACTCACTACATGCAGACGTAAAATAACTGAGCCATAAAAATACGAAACCATTGCATGGAACTAAATACCGGCGTAAAATCTCCGCTTCAACGTAATTGTTGGTTTGGACGTTGTTAAAACTATATTACGCATTAAAACGTTATTACAATCTTTAAACCACATTTTAAAATTGTAGCTAGGCATCCATACAAACGTTGTATTTCTTCTACTTACGTGGTTGTAAAAAGATATATTTCATGCAAACAATTTTGAGAAAAAAAACAATCAACAGTGAAAACCTGAAGAATAAAGATTTTAAACCAGTTTTTACTTGTTGTTATATGGTAATTACACATTGCTGAATGCCACAATACTTAATCATCATATGAATAACCTTATACATGTACCTTATCTAGATTCGAACCCGGCCTTAAGATTACAAGTCCGAAACCTTATCCACTACACGACTTTACTGAGAGCAGTTTCTAACATTAATGATCTATAAGTGTGTGTACTTTTTTTCAATTAAAACTAAATATAATACAAAAAGAGAAAAGAGTTTTAAGCTATTTTTTTAATAGAGGGAAATAAGATTTTTGCATTTGTTTAATTGACGTTACTTACGACGTTATTTAACACATTTTATAGTAAAACGATGTTCCATAGTTCTTATGTCTTACATTAAAACAAGAATTCAAAAGAACATAATTTATACAGAAAATATAATCACGTCATTGTATAATACACATTTTTTCAAATTAATAGTATTATTTTTTATCCACTGTTTTTATTAGCATTTTTCTGCTTTCAAAATTGTAATTTTATGTAGGTAATAGGTAATAAGCGTGAAGATTATTAATAATTGGGGTTTTACCCTGTAATTTAAAATGTAAAGCCTGATAAAATTAGGAACATATTTAACAGTGCACGCACTAACTGGAAGAGACGACGAATCATTATTTGCCACAAAAGAGCACTCGTTGTAAAACTCCAATATGAAATTCCTTGATGTTTGTTTTTATTATTATTATGATGATGTATTATAACGATGATTATTATTCGGCTTTCTTCTAACTATTCTTATAATCATATGTCGACATATATTCACATTATACAAAATCGATTATAGTGAAACAATCAGAACCTAAAATTTTGATATATGAACGAAAATATGTCCATTTGTATGCATACACGATATATAGGTGATGTTGCTTTTATTAAACGCAGGTGTGAGACTGTGTTGTGCGATGTTTCACTTGATACGTTGGTTTAACATTTGCTTTTATAATGAAATATTTAATTTGCAACTTATAAGTAATCACATATCTTGAACATTGCTAACGCTTTCCGTTTGAACCTTTTGTTCTTAAATATTCATTTTTTTGTATTTTTTTTTTTGTGATAACTGCAAAGTCAATTAGAGTCTTCGTTGGAAGTCAGTCTTCATATTAACCTAGTTTTTTAATTCAAATGTCCCTTGTGGTCTCTTAATTGCTAGTGCTAAGTCATATCAACACCATAACTTACGTTGCTCTTTGTGAAGAACATACACTTTGGGGCATTTTAAAGCGGTATTGAAGATTCCATTTACGACCGTTTCTGGGCCTTAAAAAAAGTCGGTCCCGACTTTATTCGTAAACAAAAACATACAAATTCCGAGATTCTGCTTAATTCATTTTTTTGTGCCCGAATTTATCTTTACCGATGCTGAATGATTATTCGAAAAAATAATATATAATATTTTTGCAAATGCTTTTGCCTCCATAGAAGAAAAATGTTGGTTTGAGAGTGAAAGGCTGAATAATTTTACTCAGGGATTCACCACGATTATGAGTCAATTATCCCCACTGTGTACATCCAATCCCTTGCAATAGCTTATTATTGATTTTTGTCGTCCGTCTTGTTGATACTAATCTATCGTTTTTGAATGCGAGCTTGTTGAAATCCCAGGTTTTTTCAACTTTGTAGAGTAAAGCACAGGGAACTAAACTAAGCAACCGTGACACTATAACATTAACTGATTTTTTGGTGATCGATGTATATCTAGACTTCCAGACTGATTATACACATGAGTAATGTATAATAGGCTTGCATGAAGATACACCAAAAAATACGGATGTCATTTACCAATATTAATAAGTCGATGTTTTTGTTAAATTATTTGGTTGTAATGTTTTGATTTCTACCTATTGTTGGATGCACCACTTTCCGCATGTTGTTATAAAAGCTTATAGGCCTAAAGTGGAAATATATAATATTCTAAAATTACAGTGTTCACAACTATGAATAATTCTGTTGATGCAATTCGACACAAAATAATATGCTGTATACTGTCTTGTTCCTTACGAAATGGTAAGATGAATGCTAAATTGGTCATTTAAATGACAATTTGATTTCTTTTATAGATTTTTCAAGCTTAAAACCTTTAATTTATCTTAATTTGTTAATCATAATATTGCAAAACGACTGGTAAATTAGACTATCAATATCCCCGAAAATGATCATACCACGCCTAAAATTGCCCAAATTGACGGAGCTAAGTTAGTTCCGCGAATGGGGTCTGCTATATTTATAAATCAATGATTTTCTTTCCCATTATATCACAATTAAATATCTTAATAAGTATGATCATGATTCGTAATTTAACTGTTACCCAAGTTTAATTAAAGTTTGTAAATTTAAAAAAAAAAAAAACACGAAAGCAATTTTGCACTGATTTTAACCTTTCCATAAAAAAATATCTGCTTAATCTGAAAGGATTAAGCAGAAAATTATTTTTTTAATTTCCTTTGGAGCAAAAGAGTAAATAATCCAAACATTATTCAGTCGATCAAAGTCGCAAATTCGCCCCATATAGCCTTGTGAAACATGCAACAAAATAAAAATCTAAATTCGCTTTTGAATGTGACTATAGACCTCACTATTAATTTTTATAGCCCCGAAAATCTTTATTTTTCAGTTGGGCCCTGGTATGGGTGCATGGTTTTGGAACCCCCTTTTTGCTCCGAATTAAGAGCTTTTACACTCCATTCTGCAACATAACCGTATTTCTGTTGTCGCATTTACTGGACCATTTTGCCATTTCGCTGAATGTCACTGCTTTTATGTACAATTTCCCACTTAAGGTGATTGGGTCACGATAGATCCGTTCGATAGATTTGTTAAGATTTCGTATAAATGAACTTTCATCAATGTATGTCAAATATCAGAAATAAAAATATGGGGTCACCGAACTCGTTTTTGAGAAAAAATCTATTAAATACACCTATTTTTTCCAAAAATTGGTACACACGTCTATGGAAAATTCACTTTTTCATGGACATTTTTTCATATTAAAAAAAATCGGTTCGATAACTTTTGCCCAAATTTTAATAAAAGTTGCGCACTAACAAGATCTGTCGATTACTGAAGAAAAAAGTAGGGGTCAGCGAACTACTTTTTCTGTTATTTTCGAAAATAACGGCATTTTTAGTAGTCTAAAATACCAACGCGATATTGAGGTGCGTAAAACGCCACAAGTCTCACGCAAGTCTCAAGCTGACACGCGAACAAAAAACAGGCACACAGAATGTGCGCACTGATTAAAACTTATGAGCATTGTTTTCCCTCTTTGTAATTTTTGATATGTTGTTGTAATGTATGATAAGAATCAATTAAAAAGACTATGGTAAGAAAGGGAAGAAAAAGGTTTATGGAAAGGTGAGAAAGGGGAAGCAAGGGCATATCCAGATTTCGTG
The DNA here is from genome assembly GCA_023653785.1 of Ophioderma brevispina. Taxonomy (NCBI): domain Eukaryota; kingdom Metazoa; phylum Echinodermata; class Ophiuroidea; order Amphilepidida; family Ophiodermatidae; genus Ophioderma; species Ophioderma brevispina. The sequence goes on from JAMKCH010062600.1 coordinate 15,737, forward strand.
ATTTTGAATGCATTTTAAGCGTGTAGGCAACTCTGAAACCAGTATTAGCAGGACGAATATAAGCCTACCTATACTTCTTAGCAATTTTCTAAAATGCTGTTATCAAAATTCGTTTCTTTTACAAAGTTAAACGATATTAATAAAAGTTGTCATTGGGAACTTAAAAAACATAGGCCTATATGAGCATATTCGCTACGTCGTCTTTTTATGCCAAGTTGTCTGAAAGTTACCTGAATTATCCTTCTTTTTAGTAAATTAGCGTTTTCCATAAAAAGCCATAATTGCTGTTTGAATACTGAAAAAATGTCTTATATCTAAATGAAAGTGTACATAAAATGTGATTTTTTTCAGATATTCCTAGGCAAAATATAAGGATCGTCCTTTAACTTTACTGCCGGAAATTCGGTAAAATGACAAGTGATATTTTCTTCAACGAAACCTATATAAGGTCATATTTATCATCATGTTTATGACCTAATAGGTGAAATGTTGTTGGAAAACAAAATACTCTTGTCATCTGAGATGTATTCATTAGACATTTCTGAGTCCTGACCATTTAAATCCGTGGTCCTGACATAGAAATTATAAAGAAAACACACTTTCCGATACGACATTGAAAAAGTGTGTTGAAAAAATCAGGAGAGAAGCTGCTTATTTTCGGAAAAAAGAAGGATATTTAGTTAACTCGATGGCCCGTGTATTTAAGTAGCAATAATCTTTGACTCAAGTTTGTTTAATAATGCATTCAATTCTGTGAACAGCACATAGGGCCTACTACATGTACTTCATTGGAAACAGGTAAAAGGGCCAAAGCGTGCTTGCTATCTTCGGAAGATCGCACAGTGTACGCAAGGGTGTTTTTACGCGCGCGGACAGCTAGGAACGTCAAGTCACAATTTTGGCAGAAATATCTGCTTGGGGACTGGTGCGCACAGCTAACGTGACCCAATCATCTTAATATTGCGGTTGGGGTGTATCCTATAGATTTGTGCATGCAATGCGAAAAGTTAATGAAATAAGAATTTGCGATGATTCCAAAAGTTCTGAATAAACGCTTTACTTTTCAATTTAAGATGATTAATTCTCCGTGTTTATTATTGTACACATTCTCCGGAAGGCTGCGAAGATTTGTTTTCAACTCAGCCAAAACCATTGACAAGATGGATATCGGCTCAGTATTGCTGATTTTTATCAAAAAAGTAGTGGTTGAGTCAATTCTGCTATACCAAGATATTTTAAACTTTAATTAAAATTCAAATAGAACGAAAACGGTAAAATCGCATATAATGTGCACAAATGCAAAAAAGTAAATTTGGTGCAAATCCTGAAAAAAATAATAGTGGCTTAAAAGATTTGACTTTTTAACCTTTTTTAAGGCCGTTGCCCATACTTTTGTGAACCACCTTCGAAATTGCCCATTTGTTTCTCAACTTTGCATGAGCAAATGACTTGGGAGACAACGAATATTGTAAAGTGTCCAAGCTTCCGCGGGAAGGGGACACCCGTAAGTAATTTACAACCTACTACATAGTAATTGTCCTTCCATCAAATGCGCATTTTTAAGAGGAATTTTACGAGGCGGGGGGGGGGGGGGGGGGGGGTTGGATGCGAACACTTCCGTATGCTTTATTCAAAACAAATTAACCAATCAATTAAGATTTTACATTTTACCAATTAGCATACGTATGTATTGAAAACTACTTTAAATGTTTAAGGTGCAACGAGAGATTTTGAAGAACCCAAATATTGTGTCATATTAGTGATTTCATACAGATTGGACACTCGATAGATTGTCTTACCTTGTATGTGGCTACAAAAAAATTTCTTAAAAGAGAAAAAAAAGGTGATTTGAATTTGCTGATATTTCACAATTTCTCAGCTAATCCTTTCAGATGTGGATAGTTTTGGTGGAAATTTTACATCAGCTGGCTACAAAATCAGTACTCTCGATTTTTAGGGACACCTGATATGTGAAATCTCTCGTTGCACCTTTAAATTATTTCTAATTCCACCAGAGGCATACGGCCGCCCATGATGTTGTGTCACCAAATCATGGCACCCCAGGAACAATATCCTGGGTACGCTCCAGGTACTCCTATGATGAAGAATGGTTGTTACCAAAGAGTTCAAACTGTTTTCTAAAGAGACATGAGGACATTTCCCGAAAGAAGCGCCCCAATTTCTAAAGAGACATGAGGACATTTCCTGAAAGAAGTGCCCCATTTTTTTTCGAACCCGGGATTTTTTGCATATTTAGAATGCTTACCATATTAAATCACATTCTGAAGTAAATATGCCGTCTTTATGTATGATGATTTAGTAATGATTTAGTAAATCAAAGCGTGGTTTTCTATAGGGACGATAACAATAGCATGCAGGCAAGTCACTATTAAACAAGGTTCAAGTTGCAGTTTTCGTTTGTACTTGTTTGTCCAATACACCTTCGAAACCTTCTCGGTAGTTGGTCTACAACCGATCCAGTGAAATTTGAGAGAAAATCCTCAAAAAATATCCTCCTCCTGTCACTTTAAATACACGATCATATGCCAAATTAAGGTTCCTAGGCTAACTGCGATGTTGCGCCATGCAGAAGGGAGCGCAATTGACAAAATATGTAAAATTTTACTGATTTATGTCAAAAGTGTATTTTACCCACGTATATTTGCCCACTGTAACAATATATATCATCCCCTATCAAAAATAATTTTGGTCTTGTTCCAATTCTTGACCAAACCCTGACCAAGCCCTGATATAATATGCAAGAAAGTCATGAATGCTCAAAATCAGCAGTTTATTTACAAGATTTTATCCAAGATTTACATGACATTGATCAAGATTGACTCAAAATTGTAGTTAAGTACCACTTAAATGGTCAATTAGGTTTTAACAAAGAAGGAGCTATTGTGTTATAATCTAATCAACAAATTTAAGTGATTTAATTATACTAGATTCCAGTTGATATTGGAATAGCCTCTACTTTTTGTAGGTGGAGGTATGAATTGAGGGGATTAGTATATAAAACTTTAGTCTGTGTATTTGTGGTATGATGTGCGCTATAGCCACGATAGCCAACCTGAGCGGTTGGGTAATTCACAGTCCCAATCAATAGTCAAAGCATAAACCCTAGAATGTTTAAAGAAAGCGCAAACTATATCCAGGAATAGTTTCAGTGAATGCAGGTGAAAACTGATTTTATGAATAGTGAAGATAAAAGTTCTGCATTGTAACACACAGGTGACTGAAGCCTTCTAAAATTTATGATATGTTGTTGGTAGGCAATGTTTAAAACCAATTCTGGGGTAGACACACTATGCACCACATAGTATAAAATACAAAGTATTGACCGGACGAACAACGTAACTTTTATTTGTAGTTGGCCAGTTTCTTTCAATCCGATCTCTTTTGTATTGCGAGGAAGAAATCGAAGATTTTCTGGGTATTTCTGTCCCCTATTTTGAGTAATGGACGAAGTCCAAACTCCGCCCATAACTCTACCATCAATTGGAATCTACTATAAGCTTGATATGACAAGTTATTCTGGTAAATGTTATGGCAGGGCCCTCTATATATAGTAGCATATAATATACCACCTGTACCATGTGGTTATCCAGTGATCTTTTTGAGGGCACATAGGGATTGCTTTGCTAGTGTGTCTGTGTGTGTGTGTCTCTGTCTGTGATAAATATGTTAACCAAAATATAATAGCCCATATTTGCGCATTTTCATTAATTCACTAAAATTTTAAATTGGCTTGAACAGACCTAACCACTTCCTAAATTCCCAAATTTGATTATGGACTTGACTGTTCCTACATTCAAAAAAGAACTTAGGTGACAAGAACAGAATCCTATTTTAATGCAAATTTCTGTCAATGTTGGCTTACATTCACTTGTTATTTTTACCTAAAACAATGTCAACCATTTTAACATTGTATGCAATCCCCATCAATTAATTTTACTTGTCATCGCAAATAATTTTGGATTCTATGAGGTGTACCCACAAGCCTTAATTATACCATCATAATTGAAAATATATGTATAAAAATAATACAACCCTTGTAAAATTGCTGTAGCATCAAAGAGGTACAGAGCTCAAATTTTGTTTCTATTATATAGAAGCTCGGAGAACTGGCAAGCGCAGAATTAAATAAAGACGAAAAATACACGGTCTCGAACCCGGTCCTCTCGCTATCTACATGTAGGCATGAAAATTACCACTGGACCACAGAGGACCATGTTTACGTTTCTCATGAATATCTTTTAATACGCCAAAAAAGAAATAAATCCATAAGGTGATAGCGTACTCGATTTGTTGGCATGGAATGACCCAACTATAAGTTTACTTTGACAAAAGGGCATGTATGTGCAAGCCAGAGACATTGTTTATTAGCTTTCATTCCTACAAATTTAAAATATTTTGATATACAGTATTTGGTTATTTTAGGTATGAAGAAATGTAGGAACCCAAAATTAAGATGAGAGGAAAAACAAACAAAAACAACAAAAAACAACTTCACTTATACTCCATGAATCAAATCATAATTTACTCCACATTCGCAGGGCTGATTAGCATCTTAAAGTCTGACTCAGAGATTTCAGAATATAATTTTTTAATATATTAATTTAAAATAGTCAACTAGAACTAAAGATAGTCACTTAGAATGCTCAATTCCAAAGTTTTGAGATGAATCGGATTTTTCGTTTTGATGCAGTAAACATTCATGTGTATATAACAGTGCCATAGGATACTTTGTATAACAAAATTTCCGGATCCGGATGTGATTTTCTATATGAAGGACTTCGATTTGAGCTTAGCTATTTCACACAGTGATTAGTATATGGACAAGCATTATGTACATGCAAAAAACACAATTTGTTTGAAAATTGAGGGCGCCCTCATCAGAAAATCTCTAAATACAGCCTTTAAAGTATGAAAAAATATAGACACCCAAAATTTAAAAAAACAAACAAAAAACACTGCACTTAAAATACTCCAATCAAACCATAATTTACTCCGATCCACATTTGCAGGGCCATTGCTGGATTTTCTGGGCTGAAGAACAAGAGAATCCCTCAAATCTTGTAAAAGGAGCCCAATGATTCTGAACACTATGTGTATTATCTATACAAGTCAAGTTCCCTGACTGTCAAGATTTACAAGATTTTCAAGAATTGCAACAAAAGAATACACCCAAAAGCCTTGAATGGGGCCCTGTAAGTCTTGCGAATCTTGTAATTCCTTATCTTTCAATAGGCCTATGTAGTTTATGAAAATGTTACTGAGTATATTGCCCTTGTAGATGTTAAATTGTCACTCACACACACACACACACACACACACACACACACACACACCCAAACAAACAAAAACAGTTGGCTTATAACATTTTTATAATACTATATTAGTTCCATTTGCCATGCAAGTGTGACTAATATGGTGTGTGGTAAAACCAATATTATAGTTTACTATAATAACTCCATGGTTTGATAATTTAAGCAAACTTTTCTCAAAAATAAATGTTACAGATCACTCTGAAAATTGTTTTAACAGTTTACTGATTTTAATGAAATGTGTATCTTCTTAATATGAATTATGTATGGAGATACATGGTAACAATTTGAGTACTGATGCTTGCTGCTTCTTACAACAACCTCTCAGAATGAAAAAGCTAATTATAAAGCTCACCCTCATCCCAGAATTATACACAGCCACATAAAAATAGTATAGATGTATATACTTTTCACAAGTTTGTACTGCTAATTTATTCTGGTTGTATACTTCCCTGTAAAGAGATAGTATCATTGTCTGATTAATATGCATAATCAATAATCTTCATTCATGCTATGGTGCCAGCTCTTTGTAAACCCCCAGCTCAAGTGGATTAGGTTTAACAAAGGTCACTTTGGTCAAAGTGGAAAGTGACCTTTGGGAAAATGATTTGTGATGGCATGTTTGGCAATGTCATTTGAGTTTTTGTTCAATAAAAACTATAGTAGATTCAACCCATCGTGTCACAGGAGGAAAGGCTTTGGACAGCGTCGATTAGTTGGGAGAGGAGGTAGAATATGTTGCCCGAATCACCTGTTTCATGAAAGAACTAAGATAATCTGGCCTTTCAGGTTTACATAGAGAGTGCAAAGACGTTTGTGTTCCTTTTTATCCAGAACACGGGCGTTCAAAAGTCTGCAGTGATATTCAACTCACCTGTTACATTGAATGCCATTGAAGCAAATACGATTATTCAGAATGTTTGAGAGTTAATGTAGCTATAAATGTGTTTACGTTTACTTGAATGATTTTTCATTAAGCACAGAATTGTTATTTCTATGCTATCGGACTACATGCTTCAATAGATTTAACGTGGAATTTTAATTTGCCTCCACTGCACATCCCCTCATTCGATGCTAATACCTTCGGAAAAGTACTAGGAGGTGACACGATGGGTTGAATCTACTATAGGATGAGCTTGGGTATTTAAACATGTCCTGGCTTTGAGGTTTGTGAAGTCTGCCAGAAACCCATTTTATTGAACATTTTTCAAAATTAATTAGAAAGGTACTACTCAAACCTGAGATTTTGGTATTGTTAGAAAACTTGTATTTTCTAATTTCCCCTGCTAATTGGCTGAACTCCTTACCAAAAAGATGCTACAAGTGTAAATATATGTTGTTTATGGTTACTGGAAATTATTTGCAGAGTAAGGTATGGGCCATTGTAATACAGAAAGAACTTAATTTGCCATAAAATATGTAGTATATTTCAAATGAAAGTTTGCAAGACATGTTGGTAATTGCCTTTCCTATACAACAAAGTAGTAGTAGATTTTAAGTATCTTAAAGTATGAAAAATAGACACCCAAAATTAAGAAAAACAAACAAAAAACACTGCACTTATACTCCAATCAAATTTACTCCGATCCACATTCGCAGGGCCATTGCTGGATTTTCTGGGCTGAAGAACAAGAGAATCCCTCAAATCTTGTAAAAGGAGCCCAATGATTCTGAACACTGTGTATTATCTATACAAGTCAAATCCCTGACTGTCAAGATTTACAAGATTTGCAACAAAAGAATACACCCAAAAGCCTTGAATGGGGCCCTGTGAGTCTTGTGAATCTTGTAATTCCTTACCTGCATCTCTTGATAGGCCTATATGTGCATGGATACAATACTGGCAAATTTTGGGGTAATTTAATTTTAGAACGATTTTTTAATTGATTACATTGTAGCAGCCTACTTATTTTGGTTATTTATCGTAAAAATATAAATGAAGAGATAACTTATATGAAAAGTTTCATGTCAAAGCAAGTTTTATTCCTGAAATTTAAGCTTTTTGGTGAAAAAATGGCTTAAAATAGCATTAAAAATGGGACAAATTTTGTCAACATAAATTAATGAATCAGCAGTATCATTCAGTTAAATTTCTACAAATGAATGTTCTGTTGTAGTTGTTCATTATTGACTGAAGTATCACATCCAGAGAGACTCGCTTTTAAATGAAGCTATGTTTCCTGGAAAATCAACTGAGTTGTACCATCTTATGTTAGTAACATTTGGTGTCCACCCATTTGTAGCATATTACTGGTATTAATTTACCTTTTTAGCTTAACCCAAACAGAACTATTATGGTACTGTAGTATTAAGCATAGGTTAATTTTCCTCTTCCTACTACTTTGAAAAATTCAAATTTTTTTTTCTGCCGATTTTGACCATCTTTACCATTTTGGTGTCCATCTGTACTAACATTAAACCTCGGAGTGTTCAATGGTTTATTATAAAAAGGTGAGAGCATTTTACTCTGTTTAAGTTATGTTGCACAATTCACAAGTGTACCAATATACACCACCCTAATTGGAAATTTCTGTCACGTTAAAAATCAAAAAGTCTGCTATTCATTTGCTCGGTGTAATTACGTTATATGGTGTCCACATATTGGCATGTTACTTAAGTTAAATACAGGTGGTTACAGATCAAAATGAAGTGATAGCTGAATGGATTTAATTTAAAACTATACAGTCTGGGAATTTATAACAATTTGCATAAATTCAAGACAACCTGTTAAGTACTTGAAGGAACCACGGTCATGTATGTGATTAACGTTAGTAACATGCGACACCAACGCGAATGGGGGTTGGGGTATGGTCTGGTGACCCACTCCAAAAATCTAGTTACTGCGTCAAGAAAGATATTATTTTCGTAAGAAATGCCTTAATTATTTAATTATGCATCATGCACTAGAAACAATCAATTGTAAAACCTTTACATTTCAAATGAATAGTTTTGTTTCAGTTTCCCAAACTATTTGGTGTCCTCATGTTGTACTGTACTTAGTTAAATGTTGAGTCAACATTAATATTGAATATTTACTTGTGCAATCAAATTATGTGAAGTCCCTGTGTGAAACACAGTGTGTAACTTTAAATTACAAAGCATTGGTGCAGTAAGTTTTGAAATTAACCCCGGCTCAAAAGATTGGATAAGTGAGCTATTTATCTTATGTTGTTCCGGGTCCACTTTGTAAATTTCCAACAAAATGGCGATTTTTAAATTTTTCATAAAAAAATCATGTCAACAGCCTAGACACTCATAAAAGATGCCAAATTAAACATAATTATTACTATCCTCTAAAACTTTGTGACTGGTGGCTTACAGGACAAAATGGACACCATGTTACTACGTTAAATTTCTCCCCACCATTCTCGTAATGGATGTAGAAAGGTGCTCAGTACTGGGTTCTCTTCCATTGATTTTTCTGATGAAGGAAGGTCAGTCCAACCATAGAGGTAATATAGAGAAGGAGGGTGCTCCCAAAAATCTAATCTGTTCAAGTGGTCTAAACGCCGTTCTTACGCCTGTCCAAGTGGCCTGCAAACTGTCCACTTGAGACGCTCTTGAAAGAGGGCTTGATGTCATATGTGTTATGCGAAACTCTGCACGGGCCGGATGATCACGGCCTTATCAAAAATCATATCGCGAATGAACCCGGATGACCTACGCCGAAGTCTTGTAGAAGAGGACGATTTCTGCAGTCTTCCCAGGGCAGCATCGAATTTCTTTGCGGCCATTTTAAATGTCTACACTTGTGTTGCTTCGTCTACCGCAAACCCGACGTTTTGTGAATTTGCGTTAACATTATAACAATACACAATCTTCCACGCCATATCTAACCGCAAGTGCCAAAATAGGACCCAATTTTTCATAGTATCATAATTATTTTGACGGCAAGACGGGGATTTTTAACACTGTAAAACGATTGTAGAAAAAAAAAAGAGTTCAGAAGTGCAATGAACAAAGTTGTAGCGCTGGCCAAGCTGGCAAGTATTTTTTTAGGGCAAAGAAAAGAAAAATAACCGGAAGCACAATGTTTCTGCCGATTTTCGAGCGGCGTCTTTGACATGCACATTATTTCAGGACACGATGTATGCTTAAGTAAAGCTTATGGACATGATATAACTAAACGTCTAAAGCTGACAAATCATCATCAGAATCGGAAAATTCGCTGAAATCCAGACCTGCCGTATAATCTCGTATTGGTACAACCATGTTTGTTATAAATGCGTTGGTGGTTGTGTGCAATTGTGGGACAATTTCGCTAGTGTATGCACTGGAATAATCATTTGCCGAGATCGAATAGCCCATTCATTGGTAAATTGCTCATAAAGAACATTGCATAATACAGGCGGGCAGGTTGCACACTCCTTCTATATAATACCTCTATGGCCACAAATTTACAGTGCATCAGACCACGACATCCTACATTATAGTTTATTTTTTTCACTCCATGGCCCACCTTTGTTTAGACAGTATTGTATCCATACACATATAGGTTTCTGTTTAGAAAATGTTGCTATTGCCCTTATGGTAATTAGGTTGATTTGTCACATTTACACCAAAACCAAACGAAACAAACAGTAGGTTTGAAAATATTTTAAACTATTGGGAGACATTTTTTTACACAGTAATTGCCATGCAAGTATGATGGTGGGGTGTAATATTGCCAGGTATAGACCAATATTAATAATACAAAAATGTAGGGCTATAGTAGTTCTTGTACATGGTTATCTTTAATCAATATTTAGACAGGCTGTATATTGAAATGCAAGTGTTAATTATGTGCAACTAATGATGTTAACTAGTGTATTTAAAAATATGCAAATGAAGAGTCCGTACAAAAAAGTTCTTTTGGGGCGGGTGCAGGGTTCCACAAACGTGGCAAAGGAACATTTTGCCTGATTTAGTTGATAATAAAAAGGTCCCAAAAGTTATGGAAAATATAAAAAAGTTCACTTTTTGGTTATGAGATGTTCCAAAAAGTCAAAAAAAGTACATTTTTTTTGGGGGGGGGGTTACATCCCGCTTTCAAAAAAAGGCCTACTTTTTCAAAGACGGCCATGGAAGTACTTCGGATGAATCACTGATAAAGTCACTAATTTGCAATTATTTATAAAATATAAACACCCAAAATTAAGAAAACAACAACAAAAACATGCACTACACTCCAACCAAACCAATAATAATGAATCATTCGGTCATCTGCGGTCGCTACCGGATTCATCAGCGACATCTGAACGGCAACACACAATGATTGGTGAGGAATTCCAAAATTGCAATTTGCAGCTTAATATACCTTGCAGTACCCCATATTGTCTTAGCTGTGAGCAGCTAACACTGTGGCAATGCAAGTACACAAATGATGGTTAAATTAGAGGGTGGCTATCTCTCTGACATTCATAGATAAGCAAATTAAACTATCCCCCAAATATCTATATTCAATCAGCATTAATTCCTTTGTATAGCAATTAAGTAATGCTCAATTGTACATTACTTGTCATCTGTGTACCCAGTTGAATGATGATGTACTACATACTCAGGATTGTCAAGAATATCTTCAAGTATTGTGGCAAATTGGCTTCAATTTTTGCAATCTGCGCAGCGGTTGTCAGGGCTTGGTCATGGCTTGGTCAAGAGTCCATTGTTCTACATCCAAGATTAAATGAGGAATCTGGTACAAGAAATGACTTTGACAATTTGGACATAAGGCATGAAAACAACGTCAGTGCAATGTAGAAATTATGCAGGGTCGGGTTTTTAGAATTGTACGGGGGGGGGGGAGGGGGTCTTGGTTTGATAGGGGGAGTGATCCGGAGTCTGGAAGTATCTATCTATATCGATTTTGCCAAAAAGGGGACCCATAACAATCAGCAAGCCACAAAAGGAAAACAGTATTGATTGCGATGATCTTTTTAGAACCGTATCCAAGGAAATTAGTCCAGATTTGTGGCCAATTTAAACACAATGCATTTTCTCACCATTTCGACCTTATTAGCAAAAATGAAAAACAACAAATAAACATCTGCTATACCAATATTTACATAACAAGGCGGTTCTCGACCACAAGTTCTCGCCTGCTTTCGCTTATAGCTGTAAGACAAAGAGCAGAACACAGATTACAATGTACAAGTACAATTGTTCCCAAAGAAAGTTGTGCAAGCAGAACAGTGGAGGATTGCCGGCTATCCCCTCCCCAACTTACCCTACAACACTCCCACCCCCTATGCAACATTCCACCCCCCACCCCAGCCCCAACAACCCCACCACCTCAAACACCCCGCAACACCACACTCCCCTCCCAACACCCCGCAAAAACAACCACACCCCCGCACATACCCCGCAAACACCACACACCCGCACCGAAAAACACTACCGCAACAACCCCACACCCTCCAAAACACCCCCACAAAACAACACCCAACACAACCCGCAACACCCCACGCCCCGCCCCAAACATACACCCAAAAACACCCCTCAATGCATCGCAACACCCACACCCCTCCAACCAACACCCAGCAATAAACCCCACCACCCTCCCCAACAACCCAAACACCCCACCTGCAAAAACCCCCCTCCCAACACCCAACCCCTCCCAACACCCCGCAACTGCCACGCGCAGCAAACACACCACCACCTTCCCAACACCCACCAACTCCCCAAACACACCGCAACACCCAACCCCCTGCCAACACCACTGCAACCACCAAAACCCCCCAAACCCGCAACCCCCACCCATCACCAACACCCCACCCACTCCCCAACACACCGCAAAACACCCCACCCCCTTTGCAAACACCACCTGCAACACCCCCCACCACCTCCCCAACACCCCGCAACACCCATTCCCTCCCAAACCCCCCCTAACACCCCGCAACAACCCACCCCTCCCAACACACCCGCAACACCACCACCCCTCCCCAACACCACCGCAACATCATACCCCCTCCCTCAACACCACTCAAACCCACACCCTCTCCCCAACACCCCGCAACACCCCCCTCCCAAAACCCCGCCAACATCCAACCCCCTCCACCAACACCCCGCCAACCACCCACCCCATCCCCAAACCCACCCACTCCCAACACCGAACCCGCAACACCCCACCCCCTCGCCCCACCACCACCGCAACACCCCAACACCCCAACCAAAAACAAAATTCTTTTAAAAAAAAAAAACCCCCACCCCAACACCCCCGAAACAAACCACCCCCTCACAACACCCAAGCAAACACCCCCACCCCCTCCAACACCCGCAACACCCCACCAACCGCTCCCAACAGCACCGCCAACACGCCGACCCCGCCCAAACACACAGAGCAGAACACCCCGACCACCGCACCGCCGAAAACACCAACACCACACCCACCCCCGCCCCTAAAACACAGTCAACAAACACACGACAGCAAACAGAAAGAAAACAACCCACAAACACTAGCAACCACAACAGCAGAAACACCCCCGACCCCCGAAAAAAACACCAAACCCAACAACAACCCAGGCCACACCACCACCCCACCACCCAAACACCACCCAAAACACGCCAAACAAATGGCCAAAATACACACGCCAGAACCAAAAGCAACCAACAACCCAACGGCCCCACACCCCACACCAGAACACCACAGGGCGATCGGCATATCAGACCCGACCCATCCCCAACACACCACCCCAGCCCCCTCCCCAGACACGACAGCACTACCCCCCATCCAACAACCGACAAAACCCCCCTTCCCAACACCCAGCAACACCTCCCAACAACCCGCAACAAGTCACCTCTCCCAACACCCTGCAACACCACCCCACCCTCCCAACAACCGCAACCATCCCACAACCTCCCCAACACCGGAAAAAACCCCTCCGTCACCCCCCTCCTCACCCAAACACCACCGCACAAACCAACCCTCCCCAACCACACACCACCCCTCCCTCCCCCCACACCCAGCAACACCCCACCCCTCCCAACCACACAGCAACAACCATAACCCTCCCCAACACAACGCAAAACCCCAACCCCCACCCAAAATAAAAAACCAACACAACCACCACCGCAACAACCACCCCCTCCCCAACACACCGAAACACACATACCTCCCCACACACCACAAAAACCCCACCGCCCTCCCAAACACACCCCGCAACACCCCACCCCTCCTCAACACCCCGAAACCACCCCAACCCACCTCCCCAACACCCTGCACACCCCAATCCTCCCTAAACACCGCGCAAACACCCCCACCCCTCCCATCAACCGAAAACGCCAACCCCCTCCCCCAAACCCCTCCCCCAACACCCCACCCCCTGCAATACCCACCCCCCCAAACCAGCCCCCGCCCAATTACCCAACTCCTTCTCAATAACCAATCCCGCCCCAATGCCCCGCACAAACCCACCCCTCCCCAAAACACAAACATATTCCACATCCCTCCCCAACACCCCATCTAACTACCCTAAAACCCCAAGCCCCCCCCAACCACCCCAGCCCACCCTCACAAACCCTATCCCCATCCCCCACACCCCCCAGCCCACACCCAACACCCCCAGTCCCTCCAAACACCCCACCCCTCCCAGAACAAAACACCACCCGCACCACCACACTACCCTACCCCCGCCCAACACCCTGCAACACCCGACCCCCCCTAAAACACCCCAACCCCCCCAACACCCCGCCCCTGCCATGTAAAACAAAATATTGCATAGACAATGTACTGTTTCAGATATACAGCAACTGCGCATATTGAATTAGGTCAATTGTAACACATAATGCCCCTTTAATGGCCCACATGCACTTTGACCTAATTGATGATTCAAACCAAAAGTTTGGAATGCCAGAATAGTCTTTCATGTAGTGAAGAAATTTTGCTCTATCCGATGTACCGTTTCAGCGATACAGCAATATGCCTATTGCATATTTAATTAGCTCGTTGACTACCTAAGCAGATATACACTTACGTTCAAATGGCAAACAAGATGGCACCATAATAGGCTCTGTGAGTGAAGGCAATTTGTTTATCCTATGTACCGTTTCAAATATAGCAATTACGGTGATTTTGCATATTAATTAGTCATTTGCATACTTAATTTGCCCGAAATAGGCCCAAAATTAATCAGGTTGAGAACTACTCAGCCCGCTTCATTCTACCAAGTTGTTAATTATAAGCCTTACGGAACTGCCTTGAAAACTTGTACACAAAGCGTTTTTTTAATAAATTATGCTAATGAGATACTTAATTAGTATAATTTACGCCCAAAATCGCCACTTTGACCCAATTATGATTCACAACAAAAGATGCAGACATAGTATTATTTCAGGCAGCGAAGGAAATTTTGCTATCCGATGTACTGTTTCAGAGATACAGTATTACGATATTAATTAGGCTCATTTGCAGAACTAAGCCGCATATATCCCACAACGCTCAAATTGGCAAAAAAAAAAGATGCGCACCATGATAGGCTTCGATGCAGTGAAGGAATTTCGTATCGATGTACCGTTCAAAATTATAGCAATTACGCTGTTTTTGATGCATTTTAATGAGTCATTTTGCCATACTTAATTGCACCGAATAACGCCGAAATCTAACTCAGTTCCTGAGAGAGAGAAACTCTCCAGCTCGCTCCTCCACCAATTACATATCATACGCATTACGGACACTCCCAGAAAACTTGTACACAAAGCCTTGCGGGGAAAATTTTCGTAAATATGCAAATTAGATAATTAATTAGCATATTACGCCCAAAAATCTAATCAGGTCGAGGAACTCGTGGACCCGCTTCTTTCCACACAGTTTTTGACATTCATCATAGCCCTTAGGAACTCCAGATAAATCTGTAAACAAGGCCCGTGAACACGACGTCAGGCAGACAGCAAGACAGACAGGCAGACCAGACAGACGAACAGACAGACAGGAAAAGGGTTATAGTCTCTGCAACAAGTTCAGGCGAGACAAAAAGGAGGTTAATTCTTTTACATATATACCAGAAGGCTACACTGAGACCCAATTTGCGGACATCCCAGAGTGTCCCTTTGTGATTGGTACTTCCCCCCCCCCTTGGAATCACGGCTAGGCACGAGTCGAATCACTTTGCAGTATAAGACGTAAATTTCTCAAAAACTCACGACCCTGTTTAAAGCGTGTGTGCCCGCATTAAGGGAATTCATTGCACACAGATGTAACAAAAGTGATTTCTATTATACTTTTAGTGTTAGCAATATAGAATTCTGATTATACCCTATCTTCACTATTGTTCAGTAGGCCATAGTGGATTTAGGCCTCAAATTGATACAAAATTCAAACATGGATGGCATAGGCTCTTAGTTTGCGACTAGGTCACGTCTTAGTAGTCAAAGGCTCCGATCATGAGTCATTGGGGGACAACAGCTAGCGAGATGAAAAAATTTGTTCATTTGCTGCAATGATAGATAAATTTTACCGCGATTCACTTGTAAATAATGGTGGTTAATTAGACAACTTGAAATAATCCAACTGACTCACTGAAATGGGCTGGTTTTCATACATCCCAGACATTGCATTTCATAAGCCGGATTTTGCTCCGCAATGTGCCAATAATGAGGCGAAGATAGAAGAGCAAAGATGAATATGAACGTGGTGGAGTGGAGGTAATATACCTTCCCTGAGAAAAATCAAACCTATTAACAAGCATCAACACAGGAAATGTTCATTGATTTTCCCAAGTTTATATTCGGAGTTGTAACACGGCGTGGCAGCAAAAGAACCACCTCGGCGTCTTACCACGCAGTGCGTGGTTTGAAACACCAAATACAGACAAAATGATGCGGTTGGTTAATTTTGTGACCCACTTTGTCTGCACCATGGACCTTAAAATATAGCTGGAGACCCGCATATTTCTCCCGCAAACGGCGTACCAAATTGAGGGCCCAAAATAGATATGAGGCATAGCAATTCATTGTTATATAGTTTTGGGCCCCACCATATTTGGTTTACGTATCCTTCTCTCATCGGTTTGGAAAGTCCTTATGCACATTTATGAGATACGCGAGTATTTTAAGTTCGTCACACTTAGTGAGTGAAAACAACAACAACTGATGCCACATGCTATCTCACGGACTCAAATATCTCTTTTCCTAAGCAAAATTAGCAGGGGTCATCAGGAGACTTTTTGTGCATTAGGATTGCAGGAATCTTTTTAGATGCATGGTTTCTTTCATCGATTGGGTTTCGCATACTAATTGCAGAAAAATCGGCCGATCAGACAATGGAACACTGGGGAAATGCAACACTGATAACATAACGCGTGACGCACAGATTTTTATATGCGTGTGCTTGCGCCTCAACAGTGACGACACGCGAGTGCTTACGCAGCAACAACCACGGCGCGCTGTGTGTGAGAGAAATCGGTTATGGGCTTGGGCTATTCCACAATACACGCGATTCCCCTATTATTCCAGCTCTATGGTCTGCACCCACTTTTTCTGCACCCGGTTTTGCTCAGAATTCAGCAGCCTTGATGGAATAAAGTACGGTATCACGTGCACTTTATTCCGTCAAGGCTGCTGAATTCTGAGCAAAACTGGGTGCAGAAAAAGTGGGTTCAGACAAAGTGGGGTCACAAAATGTACCAACCCCAAAATGATGTTTTCTTTATTTTTCCTAGTTCCTATTCGGAGTTTTACCACGCGCGCGGCAAATAACCGATCCCGGAGTCTTGCCACGCAGTGCGTGGTGAAACACCAAATACAGACACAATAATGTTTTTGTTTTATTTTCCCAATTTAGTCCATATTCGGAGTTTTACCACGCGCGTGGCAAATAACCAATCTCGGAGTCTTGCCACCTAGTGCGTGGGGAAACACCGATGTGAAATAAACAAAACATCAAATTCAGAATCCAAAAAAAAAAAATTCTCCCGTTAAATTTTCCTTCCCGTAGGCCTGTTAGACTTCTTATAAATCTTTAATTTTTGAATAAATTATAAATATTGTCTTCCTCTGCCTTTTTTTTTAATTAAATTTGTTTATATTAAAAAAATAGGTCTTTTGAATGAACTATTTCTCAAAAACGAGCACTGTGATCCTCTTTTTGTATGTTTAATAGTTGATCCATATCCATGAAAGTATATGTTTACACGAAATCTTGGGGAAATGTCCAATACACTCTATCAAGGACCATAGGATACATAATGCGTACAAATGATTCCAGGTCTAGAATTATATTGCAGAATGGTGATTCTCGTGTATTTAATTTCAGCTATTTCACAGAGTGATTAGTATGATATTTGGTAAAAGAGAATTTTACAACACAATGTGCCAAAAATCGCACGGTAAGGAACGATGATTTCTATCCCTATGCAGAGATATAAGAATATTTAGAAAGTAAGAATCGTGTAGTTTTCTGTAAACTTCTAATTTTCTTTTTTCAAAAAGAGTCCATTGTAGCTGAGCCTGAACTTGCAATATTTGAATGGTAGGTGAATCGGGAAATGAGTTTGATTGACATTGTCATGGTCGCCATTGTATGAAAAGATCAATGCAATCTGTTGTCTGGCATGATGAGTCCGTACATCTTTTGTTATAGGAATCAGTTGGGTCTTGTCATCAATCATGTCAGTTAAGGAGAGATACAAGTGTTGGTTTTAGAGAAAGACATTTATGGAGCCTATCTTCAATTGAGGTTGATTGCATGAATTTGGTGTTTTGCCACGTACTGCGTGGGAAAACACCAAACCAAGTTATGTTTACTTTACTATTGTGAGAAAGCTCCGACGGCGGAGTTTTTCCACGCGTGTGGCAAAGCACCGACCTCGGTGTTTTGCCACGCTAAACTGCGTGGGAAAACACCAACCAAGTTATGTTTACTTTACTATTGTGAGAAAGCTCCGATTGGCGGAGTGTTCCACTGCGAGTGGCGACCAGCACCGACCTCGGTGTTTTGCACGCACGGCGTGAAAAAACACCCCGCCGCCTTAGGACTTGCCACGCACTACGTGGGAAAACTCCGACCTCGGTGTTGCCATCTCCCTGCGTGGGAAAACACCGGCGGTTTAGAGAATTGCCACGCAACTACGTGGGAAAACTCCGACCCCTCGGTGTTTTGCCACTCACTGCGTGGGAAAACACCGGCGGTTTAGAGAATTGCCACGCACTACGTGGGAAAACTCCGACCTCGGTGTTTTGCCACTCACTGCGTGGGAAAACACCGGCGGTTTAGAGAATTGCCACGCACTACGTGGGAAAACTCCGACCTCGGTGTTTTGCCACGCAGTGCGTGGGAAAACACCGACGATGGAGTTCTTCCACTCGCGTGGCATACCTCCGCGGTAGGAGTTTTCCCACGTGCGTGGAAGAACTCCGACGGTGGAGTTCTTCCACGCGCGTGGCATAGGTCTTTCCCACGCACTGGGATATACCTGCTACAGTGGTGCGATCTTCACGCACAGATTGTTTGAATCAGTTCAAACAATTATTACTCAGAGTATAATTTGGTAATTAACATAAAATCTTCCTTTCCCAAGGTATAAATTTCAAGGTATAATAGCACCTGTACAACTTCTGCAATTCTGGAATTTAATAATAGGCGATGGATGTCGGCATTTCAATGTGGATCTCTTAGCTCATGGTATTGCACAGGTTCTAGAGCTGACTTTAAAGAGCTAGCACATGAAAGTATTAAAGAGGGGGTTATTTAATAACTAATCTATATCACAACAATAAACAAGGCCTTTTTGCCTATTCGAACGTATTACCTGAAAAGCTACATTATAAGTAAACACTTACTGCAAAGCAGCGTATGTGACGGCGACATGTGATAGTGGTCAAGAACGATGGGCGGATATGGGTGACGTCAAGGCCTGAACGGCCGGGCTGAATGGTCTATTGCACTGGAGTGTTGCACACTGATGAGTGGGACCATTCAGTATAAAATTACAGTGAAGTAATCTATCGCACTGCTTGAGCAGAACGAAACGTCCTCCTTCAGATGGGCTATACATCTGATGAGGAAGAGGAATACCGCCTTAAGATAATGAGGAATTCTTCGAATCATCTGAAGAAAGAATTTGATTTAGATTGATGAGCCCAGAGAGATTTTGGTTGTTCCGTGGGAATGTGCCCGATCTATTTGAGTCTCGGCATGGCCAAGAGCAGACCAAGATGTAACTAACAAGGCCTGGCGAAGGAACTTGCTAATTGAAACAGGTGACAAATTGGAATGGTGGGGCATATGATTATTGTTTCTTATAAAAAACATAAGGTGTAAAATGGTGTTTATTTGGTGCAACAATTGTCAAACTTGCCGCTAGTAGTATTCACTGAAACAGCGAGAGAAACCGGGGGGGGGTGGAGTAGTGTATAAAGCTGGTATACCAAGAGGTGAAACTATGCGGCGCATAAAAACAAGGTATCGCCAGAGGTTATGTGACAGAGCTCACCCGGCCTCATCTTACACACGCCCGGGACAAATCTGCGATGCATGGCGTGGGGTTTACCTTGTACAAAGACCATTTTGGCGTTTCCAAAGTAGGGGGCCTCCACAATTGATACATTTCATCGTGGAATCAGGAAAAGTTTTAAAAATAAACTTAAAAACTTGCTATTTTATGATTTGACGAAAGAGGGGAAAAACTCAAGAGAGCATGAACGCCGTAATTGTGTTTGCCGAAACTCGCATTCTGTGATGAGATCTAGAGCGAGCATAGCGTGGATGATGTGGTCGGGCCGTTTACAGAAATGAGTCTAAGCAAACGTCGGATTTGGAAGTGAAGTTCGTTTCGGTCCTAGTTTATACGGCCTTCATACTAAGCTTTGCTGTTGTCATTTGCACATGTGCTACGTTACGTGCTTTTTCATTTTTTCAAGTGGCTATTATATTCGACGAGACGAAATGGGCTCAGTGCGCCCATTGCGATTACACGCTTTATTCCGGATGTACATTTACACTCTGACGGAATAAAGCGTGTAATCCAATGGGCGCATGAGCCCGTTTGTCGAATATAATAAGCCTCTTCAAGTCCACAAGGATACCAACGGAAAGAAAAGGGAGTTTTCTTGTGCAATTTGTGGCATATGAAACTAAGATTGGGTGATGCATGCCCCTTTTCAAAAGCTCTCGTGTCAACAACGTGCCATGTGTAACAGCCAGCTCAGCTGCAACTTCTATTGTAACCATGGCAATCGTAACATTCCATTTTGTGGTTTTCCTTTCTTAACAAAATTCTAACGAATTTTCCTACATTATTGTTTTAAACAGCGACTTGGTTTGGCATTAAAATTCGATTTCGCGCGATATATACAGGGAGAACCAAAATAAGGAAGAGAAAATTGAAGCGTTTGTTTCTGTTTATAGCCTCCGAACAAATGTTTTCCTAAGGATGCCATGGAAATCTAAAAATCATGAAAACATTATGCAGAAGAAAAGTATGTGGCGGAGGAGAAAATTCCAAATACTCTCTTTTTCAACAAGCGTTATAATTTTCTTTGAACCAAATGATGCAACGAACATTAGCGGTTACACCTCTCAACACAAAAATATAAAATTTAAAACACTTACATTGCCCGATCGACATGAATGATACTTCCGTGTTTTGTTTATAAAACCAGATTTCATAACCCCCCAAAAAAAACAAGGGGGGGGCATGGTTTTTAATTACCGTATATTCTCTAAAAAACGCCCCTCTAATTAAAGCCCCCACTACTTTTACATGAAAAATAAAAACCCTCAAATAAACGCCCCACGTTTTGTTGCCGAACAGGGCGCTGAAAATCACCAATTTCGTCCAAACCAAACAAGGACACTGCCTAAATTTACAGCACAGATACCTTTTGTAAGTGTAGGAAGATTGCAAAAACTGCATCTTTTAATGCCCTATTTGGGCAAGGATACATTATAAGCTTCTATATAGCTGGTAAAATATCAGCGGGACTTTCGTCTCTGTGTGTGATGCCAATTATTAGAAAGGACAAGCAGGTTTTTTGATATCATTTTCTGAAGAGCACCGGTACATTGCCATATAGGCTGAGCTGCCAACTTGTACTAGTAGGGATATTCTATATTTTGTAAATATGTTTTTTGAAGTTGCAAAATACAGAAGTACGAATTGCCGAATTCCCCTAAAAATATGGATTTAAGAGAGCAAAATAATAAATATTATAACCTTGAATGATAAACAGCTGCAGTAATAGACTAACTATTTGACCCAATGACATAAATAATGACCCGATAGCCTTTGACCTTGGTCGGTAATTAACATCTAATACGTTGTTTTGATTTGGAGCTCCTTGAAACAAATACGTAATTCAGGTCGTACCAGCCAATCAAAATGGTAGTTTCACAGCGTTTCGGCGGTAGTATTTCCTCTGTTGCGATCACATGGTCGCTATATACCATTGTGCAACTATGGAAAGTGATATTTAAGAGTAAAATTAGTGGTAGTAAAGGAAAGAAATCAGCAAGAAAACAAATGTTTTAAAGAGGAATATATACAGCTCAAATGCTGAAATGGATTGGTAATGTGCGGTCCTTAGTGTGATAGCTGATTTTGCCACTGCATGATCGCTGGAGTTGATCGACAAAGTAGACTAACATCACGTGGAGACAGGTAAGGTAACAACGAATCATCCCGCGAATCATACATTATTTTGCATAGCGATCAGGAGAAGCTTCATATTTGCTAAAAAGGTTGAACTCACAAAACAAATACGGGACCTCAAATACGGATTTCTGAGTACTGAAAGGTAATTTTAAAAGTTGGCAGCTCTGCAGAGGGTGCTGCCGATGTTTTTTAATGTAAATTATAATGGAACAAATGACCTCAAATAAACGCCCCCCTTTTGAAAAATGCAACGCCCCCGGGGCGTTTATTAGAGGATATACTGTATATTGTTTTTATTTTATTTATTTTTCACTTTTACTGAGTGATATAACCATGAGTTGCAACTTTAGTTGCAACTACAACACCCGGTCTTGGACATAAATACAATAATTACTCCTCGTAAATACCGACAAGGTAATGGGATACCACTTAAAACAACAATGGGCTCGCACTTGTCCAGCGTGACACCTGTTTCTAGATAATGCGAGGTCCAGTTTTGGCGTTCAGGCTTTGACGTCAGTTACCGCAGTCTTCATCTTGTACTTTAACCCTCGGATCTAACAGCCTTTTTTGTAACACGGTTTACCAAAGAGGGGGGGGTGGTTACCACCCCCCTTGAGAATTCGTTATAAAGCACCCGATGCTTATGATTTTGATACCAATGGATATCTATGGTCTTCCTCTTTCCATTGATACCAAAATAAGTACTAACATACCTAGTATGGCGTCACAATGACGTCATAAAGTCTGCGAGTCGGACAAATTGGCATTTTCCACAGAAAATAGGCGAAAATCCGATTTTGCGCTAAAAAAGTTAGGAATATCGGATTTTCATGCGGTTTTCAGCTCTAAATGATGGCAACTGACTAGTTTTACATAAATATAGAGTTTTAGAGCAATACTATGCATAATAATTTCAAAAATGTACTATAAAATATTCTTGGGTGGCAACCACCCCCCGTACCCTTCAACTTTGACGGCATACCCTAACCCCGGTGAAGGTGCTACCTTCACATTTTTTTCGCTAAAATGACCGGAAAGGATGAGAAAACGATTACCCGGAAGCTTTTTACGCAAGCTTTTAGCATTTTAGCGCAACGGAGCAAAGTTCAGTAGGGGAGGTGGTAACCACCCCCCAGGTAAGACGAGGGTTAAAGCTTCACGGGCCACGGCATCAGGATTGCAACAGCATGCGGCGAATTGCCAAATTCTTAACAGTGCCGTTCGCACGGCGGGGGGCAGTTTGGTTTGCCAGCCAGTCGAGGAAAAGATCCATTCAGAGCAGAGGCGTAGCCAGCAGGGAATTGTGTTTTATCGGTACATTGTTCTTTTGGAAAACCTGTTGCTTGATGAGGGTATGTTTGCATGGATTAAGCAGGCATGAGCCTTATAACAATTCGCTGATGTAGTGCACGTTAGTATCCATTGGTTACTGGTTCACGCCTTGGCTCATGCACCTGTTCCGAATTATGATTTGCCATAGGATTTGTGTTGTGATCAATGTGATCAGTGGCTCGAACCAAAGTTAGCGTGAGCCAGTTGACCTGGCAACGGCCTTATTCTAACATGCTCTACATCAGCGAATACAAATATGCATGCATTGATTTAGGTGTCTGATTTTTCCCCATCCCTGCTCTTCAGATATCGATCGACTCCAAAAACCAAATCGGGTCAACCGGTAGTACATTGTAGGTAGTACATTGCACGTCTCCAAATCCTAGCCACGCCATTGATTGAGGGAAAATTAGTCATGTCGCCCCCCCCAAAAAAAGGTCCTGGACACGCCCTGATTATTAATTAAGGCTTAAGTAAGTGTTTTGGTTCTATTTTTTTTTCTTACAACCCTTCATCACCCCTAAGGCCCTTCTCAAAACATACTGTCTTCTAATCTCTCTCCTCGCTCTCTCTCTCTCACACCATAAATACTCTTATCGTAACTCCCTTGTTTCGATTTACATTTCTGTTCTGCTGTCGTGCAAGAACATAGAAGAATAAATTTACTAAAAGTGTCCGTATTGTTCTGTGTCCGTCAAACTCTCGGTGCAACTTTGACCGGTCCGCCATCCAGGTGCCATGCAGCAACAACTCCCCGTGTCCTCACATTTCTGTCGTGCAAGAAATGTTGAAGAATAAATCCATATTTTTCAAGCTCAAACCTCTCCCGTGCACTCAACTTTGACCGGTCAGCCTTGTAGGGCCCTCAGCGGCAACCAAAGCAAAAAATTGCTGTGGTTGCCGCAACAAAAAGTAATGCGTACACACACCGTAGCAACGCGTCTCTGCGTACACACACCCGTAGCAATGCGCCTCTTGTACACTGACACAACACGCGTTCCTCACGCTGTTACTACACAGTACTATGTGGTTACTGTAATTGCGTTGCCACAACGTTGCCGTCGTGATGATTTGACCATTTTCTTCCTGTTTGTTTTTACTAATTTTTTTTCCTTGGTACGTTATCGATTTTGAGAAGAGCTCTCCGTTAGAACACTTCCACTATGTAGAACTATACTATAGGTGGTGAAAATTTGGCGAATGTTGAACGAAAAACTGAGGCGTGATCTGGGACAAACATATATACATACATGGAATACTACATTGATTTCATGAAGATAGTAACGACTAGATTAATTATCCACTATGATTAATTTTATTCTGGCTGTCATACTCTCAATTTATACCAACTCATTTTGTCTTTGTGCTCAGCTCTTTAAATGCATTTTGTGCCTAATTGGATTTTTATATTTTGGATTTTAGTAGGCCTACACATGAGGTTTCATAATGAAAAATAAATTGTTGATATGAAGTGAATTGGATAACTGGAAGGCATAAATTTTTTGTGAGGCTTTTATTTTTGTGAATTTCATGAATAAATCTACAACCGCGAAAATAAAAACTCACAAAAATTAATGGACTTCCAAAAATTCTCAGAAATGGTAAACACAAAAACATAGTAGTACTGTAACAGCAATCAGCATCCTGACTTCATGGAGTAGAGAATTTTTTACAACTTGTAACATTTACCTACTACATAACACTTTTGTCATTTTTCCAGTAAAACCAAGTTGAGAAATTGAAAAAGATAAAACCCCTCGAAGTGAAACCATAAAATCTCGCCACAACCGGCGGGGTACAAAAATGCCGCATTCCCATGTGCATTTTGCCTTTGCCCCTTGACCTTTTTGCATTATTTTCATGTGTAACAGGGTACTGTAGTTTGGAGATTGTTTTGATCATAACTTTTAAAATAGTAAACACCGGAAATCCGTATTAACTCAATCTGAACGACGCGATCATCTATCGGGAAAATCGGCTAAGAGGGCCCAGAAAGTTCACTGGGATTGAAGCACCATGACTGAAATAACCGGAGAACTTGACTGACAAAAAAAGACCCGCTGTCTGGGAAGGCAAATCGGGGCATGAACAATGGTGTTTGCCCACCAGAATTACGAGCTTAGATCAGCAGATATGCTGCAGAAAATGGGGTGAGTGTGGAAAAGATAATATAGTAAGAACTTTAAAAAGATAAATAAATGAAAGCACTATCAGGGAGATGAAATATGTTATATTTGGGGTCAATTAGTAAGTTTAATGAACATTTCCTGTGTAACAAATTCATCAGTGTTAACTTGATAGTGTATCTTCAATAAATAATTGTAACAGGCTCGTACATTTAACACAAGTACACCGATTTTATCATACATATATTCTGTATCTAAATACGGTAATTGTGTGAAAATATTAACTGTTAAACTAGTTTGTATTTAAATCAAACTGATTTTTTTTTTTTTTTAATAATTATATTTGTGCTTTGTTTAAAAGCAAGAAAACACATGCGTGTAGCATGGGTCAATAAACTAACTGACCTTGTGCACAGCGGGTTAACAAGATCAATATCTTGCCAGCTATGTGCGCAGACAAGGGTTTAGAGTAAATATACACCACACTCTGCACTGGTATAAACTACACACCCTGCTTGATAAATGGACATTGGCCACCAAACAGGAAATCAATTTTCTTAGCAACAATCGGCAAAATAAAGTCAAGGTCTGCCTATGAGAGTAGTACGATTGTATAGTTGCATGTTCAACTTTAAGAAAATAATGAAAAGGTTTTAGAAAAGAAGTCAACTTTAATAATATTTGTTCAAAATAGGTACTTCTCCGTGAAGTAAAAGTACAATTATTACAATACATCGCAAGGGGTGGTGTCTCTTTTCAAAGTACTGATTGGCTGAACTCTTTACAACACAGACTCTTTATTTATGACAAGTACACTGTGAATTTTGACAATCACGAAAATATGTCTCTCCTGTTCCTCTTTCACCGCAAAATGATTTTCTTGCAAGCCTACTTAAGCTTGCCTTTTGGCATTATGTGTAAATTGCTTGTGTTATCTAGACCTTAGCTTACCTTCAATACTTTACTGCAACTCCTTGATTTGAAGTGGCTTAATGGTGTATCATTTCCGGTTGTCACTGGCTACTTTTATCTCCTCCCTTTTGAACGTTGGTGTGAGACAATCTCACTGGGGGCATCCATGTCTTCTGCGGTGTCTTTGTCCTGTCTGTGGGACTGGTATAGCAAATTGGTACCTCTTGAGGTGTTTGTTTCATTTTCTTCCTTCCTATATATGGTACTATATGGATAGACATAAAGGTTGGTCATTTTTTTAAACTGTAGTATAGAATACCTGGGGGAATCATTAAAAATAAAACTCCAATTGTACAGTAGCATATGAATGACTTTTGACCTCTGATATCTTACTTTTAACATTACAAGTAGATGAGTTTATGTGAGGTGATGACCTTAAGGTGTTTGCGTCGTCAGAGAACCTATCGATGAAATTCGCTTAAATTAACATATATGTTACTTTAAAGTGTGTAGATAACAAATCTTGAAAAAAATTAGGGGGGTACAGTACTCAATTTTGAGCTATGAATGGTTTAAAAATGGCATGTTTCGCCCAAAGTTACTACAGTAGTCTATGAGAAAATTTAAATTTGCACCACATTATGCATTATAGTGAAAAAACGATTCAATAGAATTTTTTAATTTTCACTTATGTTCAGGGTTTTGATGAGATCTTTTCAAAAATGTAATAAAAATAGGGGGTGCCGGGATTACTTTTCCAGATAAATGGCAAAATATGTCAAAAATTACGTCTATTTTGGCACTGGGCGTTGTCCGAGACGCATATGCACCATTTGGTGCATACCATCGCGTTGATAAAGGTGCGATCTAACGCTAGTTTTCGCTTAACGGCAGACGCTTCTCTTGTGGCCATAAAAAATGGAAATCCGTTTACTTTTCTGGGTTCTGTTCACAGACTATAAGGTCTTCTCTAAATCATTTTAAGCATTTACCAAAATAACATTGTCAAGAAACAGTAGGCCTATGAGGGCTTTACCATTATGTAAAAGTGTGATAGCTTGAAATGCATGGGGGATTTCATGTTTGTTCACACTCAGTTTTTAATTTGTCGTATAAATTGTCTGAGTTTGGTTCGATGTAGGCCTATAGGGAATTTACTAAATCTAAATTATATGCATTATTAATCAACTTTATTTTTTTAAATTTATTTAATTATTCATTTATAGTTCTATGGTTGTGTTATTATGTCAATAAATCTCCCGAAAAAAAAATGGTAGGGATCTGAGAACTGGTGTAAGCGTCTATATAGCAAACGTAAATTTGACATACTTGAGTCCTTTTTGAGTAAAATTACAACAAAGGGTCAACGGGTCAAATAAAATTTGGATAGAATTTATGCACAATGGGTTAAGAAAAGGGGCAGATTCCATAAGCCGACTGAGGGTCTAATAAACTGTCGGAAAACAGTCCAGAAAAGGCACGAACTGGGCCTGGGGCTTCCCGCAGCACACACCCTATACACCCTACACCACCCCTTCCCTAATAAAGAACCAATCTTTGTGGGGTTCTTTGTAGAACCAAAAAAGGTTCTGTGGCCAAGAAAATGGCTCTTTGTAAAATCTTAAACTCTAGAACCTTTAAACTATGTTATAAAGCACCCTTCAGCGTGCAGCTGTTCTTTGGTAGAACAGAAAGAAACAGATTTTTTTGGCTACGAACATATTTTAGAACCAAAGCGTTATCACTGCCTTTCAAGTTGCTTAACTTTTCAAAACATACGTAAACAGATACAAAAGAACCTTGAAGGTTCTCGTAGAACATTTATGGTATAGAACCTTAGCAGTGCTATAGGGTGCTAAATATGGGACAAAAAGGTGGTTCTAAGTTGAACCATTTTTTTGGTATGAGTGTTTTTGACATATTTTTCACATCCTTCCCATATATCTAATTATTATAGGTCTATTTCTGACATTTCTACGATGCGTCGTACTTCAACGGGTGCCTGATGGACGCCGGTCTCTTCTTTTGTTTGAAGTTAGAGACTGTTCAGTCCTTTTAATTTCTGACTTTAAAGGACTGACTTTCTGACTTTAGCGATTTTTCTTTTAATAAAAGAATGTCCTTTTTCCGCTCAACAAACATTTTTTGTTATGGCGAAAAGAAAGGGCATGGTCAATTCTGTCATTTGCGCTTTCACAAAACATCGCATTTGTACGCGCTGAACAAACGAGTTCTCCGCAAAATCTGCGTGTGCGCCATACGCAGATTCAAGCAAGGCGCAAGGTAAAATTTGAAATACGCATGCGCAGTACCTGAGCTAAGTTCTCTGACGATGCAAATACCTTAATTGAATACTTAACCCATGGGTTCTCAACTATAGTAGAGTGCCAAAGAGCACCAAGTACTTTTCAAAGACGAGGGAAGGAAAATTGCACTTTATTTTCTTATCTCTTCTGTATGCTTTGGTTTGGTTGCATGCCCAACATCATCAGTTGGCAGGTCAGATTTGGTCTGCAGGCAACCAGTTGAGAACCCAACTGGAGGGATGGGGTTGGCGCAGTGCATCTTCCCTCGACTTTCAGCAATGATGTTCGATCCCCAGTAGGGGCTCATTCTTAGTGGCTTTAAATGAATTTGGTTTCTCAATCCATACTCATTCCCGCAGGTATTCTCCGGGTACTCCGGTTTCCTCCTGCTTCTAAAATCGAGCTTCTTGGCATATTTGTTCTGGTATTATGGTTTTCTCTGATATGCTGTGCACCTTTCATGGCTGCTGCACAGTGCCTTGAGCACGTTTACATAGACATGTCATGCATTAAAAATACACAAATTATTACATTATTAATTATTATTTACTCATGACTTAATCATTATTTCTGTACAAAAGTCTTTTTAGTATGTTTTCAAATGTGGTATTTGAATGCAGTGCTTCTAGCTGGGGATCTATGAGGGGTTCCTGTGCACCCCTAAACCAACTTTTTAAACTTTCTTTTGGGGTCCCAAAACACATTTGCGATATTAACACAAACATCCCGACACACTGTGAATTTTCAAGATGGCATCCAAAATGGCTGCCAAAAGTGTTTGCAAGCACACATGCTCAGGGGTTGCAAAAAGTTCTGTTTTGGTGACCAGAATGCTCTTTTTGCAGTTTGGATGCATACAATTATATTTATATCAAGCTAACACATCCAACTGGATAAAAAAATTAAAAATCATGCAACAGCATGCAAAGCACACCTCACCAAAATGTTAAAATTTATTCAAGAATCATCTTCAGTCCTAGTCCATTCACCAACATACAACCACACAAACAGTCCCAACTGTCGTAGGCTTGGCTCACAGGAGGTTGGGTTAATAGCATCAATTTATAACTTGTTCCATGTTTGTGATCATGTGTTAAACATTTTGAGGAAAACTTTTAAAATGTTAATGTTAGTATCAAATTTCTCTTCATCCTATTCAGTCAATAACATGACTTCATTTAAAGTAAGGCTGCTGAACGAACTAACTGTACCAGGTTTCACTTTGGGCTGTGATTGTATACCAGCATATCGGATGCATGATTACAGCATGTGTAATACAACATGAAACAATTATCTCATCTACTGCCATGGTGCATGAATCACAAATATTGACATATTTTGATAGCATAAAAGAGTATGACATTGATTGACACATACCACAATATGGACACAGAAAAAAAAATGTTGCAATGCAATGGGAAAAGCTGTAATTAATCATGGAATTCTTAACATGTGGAAAGTGTGCTTGGAAGATGCCCAACACTTAAATTATTGCAATAAAAGTGAAATTGGCAGTGATTTTTCTGCAATGTGTGTTTGTTGCATGTTTAGAGGGACAAACAAGTGAAAAAGAAATAAACAAATTTGTAGCAACTGCCTCCATAAGAATAAGAACAGTTTGTCTTTATTTACAAATGAAGAGCTGTAATTACACTGAAGAGTTTCCTGCAAGATTCTGCAGCCCTATACTAAAGCGTTATTCAACATCCGTCATTATGGAATACAACATCATCAGCGTTTCCGACATCCGTCAAACCAACGTGCATCATCGTGAATCTTTCAATTTGTTTTATTACATAGTGACAGATATGAGTTGGATTCATCGCTTTAACTGTAAACATAATATAAAATTTCTAGTAATAGCAATATTTATAAATTACACATGTTGCTTGTGTCAGTTCTAATTTAAGATGAGAAAATTTAACTAACAAACCTATTTAAAAACAGCATGGTTGGATGGCAAAATAATTATACACTTCATGACAGAGGGTTCAAAACATCCTTCACTATTATACACCAAGTCTCTGTTATGCAACATACATCAAATGCCAAATTGTCTAATTAAGATTATAAAAGTACTTTGCGGCGAAAGCTTAGATGGCTGAAAACATAAGGATGTCAAACAACAATACAAGAAACACAAGTACCATGTACATGTTTAAACACACAAGTCTCCCAGAGATATAATCCGTCCAGGATTTTATTTTCTCCTTTTTGCGGGGTTTTGCCGTTGCTATGCGTGTGTTGCAAGTGTAACGCACCTCACATACGCACCCTTTTGAATCGTTACAAACAAACGCGCCTGTGATTGGTTAATATTAAATTAAATAATCTGATTGTTGTTACACTTTTTGCTCATGCCGAGGCGTGAATTGGCTTGTGTACGGTCTTGACTTAGACGCCAATTTGAGAGAAATAAATATCTGGTATTCTGCTCGAGTATCACAAGACCCAAACTCTATGAGTGTTTGGAGAAAAGAAGACAAATCAAGGTGGCCCAGCATGAAAGAAACAAAAAAATGCCAACCTCATTCTGAATGAATGAGTCACAGTCCAAAACTAACCAAATTTAACAATTGAGTGTTCAAAATGGTCTATAACAGGTGACAACTCAGGGTTTCCGCTTAGTGAAGGATTGTGGTGTCAAATGACAGGCAGAATTTTCATTGGACACGATAAATTCAGATTGAGTAACAAAATGAGGTCCACTTGGACCCCATAATTATAAGCCTCTAAAGGCATTTTTTCCAAATATGTCTCCAAAAACCTCAAAACAAAATTGTATAGACCATAATATTTTCTGCTAAATGCAGCAATTAAAATAATGCTTATTGTGAGAAAACAAATTCACAATATTGCAATAGCTATAACTATTTGTATTGTCTGGCAGAAAACCACTTGTTAACATTAATAAGGAAATGTGATATCGGGTACCCGCCAAAGGTTTCACCAAATAGCACATAGAAATTAGAAAATCTTACGCACCATGTATGTGGAAACTGATAAAATCCTAATTATACTATTACTACATACAAACAACTTAGGAATGGCTGGTCTTCGGACCACAAAATAGTCCCATGGGATCAGTTAATTCTGAACATTTGGAATTATGGGGTCCAGTGGACTTCAATTTAAATAACTAAGTGGGACCCTGGTGACACTTTTGGGTCCAAATCAGAAATTGCCCACATGAAGTTATCTCAGATTTGTTTGTTTCAGAAATTGAATTGTGACTCTATATTGGCATTTAGGCATTTAGAGGTGATTGGGCATTGGGCAAATAAACAGCTCAGTCCCCATTGTTTTTTATCTTGTCCCTAAGCATCTCCAGACACGGTTTAACAATCGCTTCTATTTGAACATTAATACCGTCCCCGCACCTTACAATAGGCTTCATTATGCGGTACGCAATCACCACGTATGAAAAACGAACGGCCCAACAGGCAAATTTACGATGCTGTCATGATCTTTGACCCCGCCCAGCCCACCCAGCCTGTGTTAAATGAACGAAAGGCGTGCATTACTTATATAAAGGCACTTGCGATCAACAAATTCAGAAATGGTCAATTGTGAAATTGTTTTCTGATAGTTTCGGTTAGAACAACCTTGAACCTTAAGAACTATTGTATTGTGGCCATTAAGTTAAAATTGGTGAACAACGGTGCTATTTCAAAATTGTTATTCGTAAATTTGCATGAAAAAAAGCACTTTTTTCTTCGTTTTTTTTCAAATTATACAATATAAAATTTTCAATTCTTAAGACGTGTGTTCCTTTGGTTTGCAACGATATCTTACTTATTGCAATCAGATGAGTGGTTCGTCTACATTTTTAAGATTTCAATGTAAACTCCTATTGGCTGCTGCAACTGTCAGTCATCTAATGGTTGGCGAAATCTTAATTGAAAATGGTCAAAATATGGGGCGCTGTGTATTATGAACATCTGTACACTTTGTGTCATGCTTCTCAGTGAAAAAAAGGGCGAGAAAAAAGGTGGAAATTGGAAATCTTCAAACGTTGCATACCAAAAAACAATTAGCCTTAAGCGCGCGCACACACACCAAAAAAAAAAACCAAAAAAAACAAAAAAAAACATTTTCCCACACTATTACTGAGAGTTCCCGATCAAAAAAAAAAAAAAAAAATCTCACGAACGTCTACTTTTTGGGATTGTATTTTTGACCAAATGGCTTAATTTGACCATCTTTCGTTTTTGGCCTATTTCTATTCTCCAACAACCCAATCTTTACCATCTGTGAATTTGGTACAATGTATGTGTTCCGGTATGGGCGTCAGAGACCTTTAAATATAGCCTTTAGTGTGTGTTGGTATCGAAATTTGAACTTAAAGGGCCTTTTCTCAAATTTTTTTTTATGGCCTAAGAATTAATTTTCAATTTGACCAGTGAAATAACATCAGAAGGTTGTAATTTAAAAAAAAAAAACATATTAACCCCTTAACCTTTTTATTTGCTTCTCCTGAGATATTTTGTTCTGAATTGCTTGGCATTTGGGAAATTTACTAAATTTTGCACTATGTCCTCAATCGCTTCTAAATTCTTACGGTTTCAGTTGATATGCAAGCATAGCCAAGATAAATTGCTTCTGCTTACAAATGTGTGCTTATCATAAGATGTTATTCTTGTGAAGTTTCTAATGTGGTTAAAATTTCATCATTTACAAGAAAAATCAAAATCACTTCAACAAACTTGTAACTGCAATGATCAGATGGGTGACCTTGATGATTTTGAGGTTATAAAGGGCATGTAGGCTAGGCTTAAAATGAGCACTGCTTGGGCAAGGTACTTTACCTCGCTTGCCTCTGCTGGGAATGCAAAACAGACTCGCTGTGTTGGAGTGGCGAACCCCCACCGCAACATATGAGGGAGTCTGGCCCAAACGCCAAAGACAGAGAGACGGGCACTCCGCCTGTGGATGTACCATTTTTAGGCTTAAAATAGGATAGTTTTCAATTTCAGTTCAAATCAGTAGGTGTACTGGTTAAATATTGTCTGTCAGAGGATCAAAACAATAAAAAATACATCGGTCCTCGAACTGCTTGTGTCGCCTGCAATTGCGGTTTGTGAATGATAGGCCCCACATGACCTTTGACCTTGATATGTGACTTTTTACATCATAAACAAATGAGGGCAGTGGCGTAACAGGCGGGGGGGGGGCAGGGGGGGCAGATTGCCCCCCCTGACGACTTTGGCCGGGAAAAAATTTGCAAAAATCATGCTATATCAGCCGTTTTTTAGCCCTCTGACCGGGAAAAATTGGCCTTTTGACCCACCGGAGAGGGAAAATTTCCCAAAACTGGGAAATTTGCCCCCTCAGAGCGGGCAGGCCCGTTACGCCACTGAATGAGGGTTTGCATGTAAACTCCATAAACCAAGTTTGGTTCCAACTGAACTTCAACTTTTCAAATGAGGTCAACTTTACATTTTCAGCCTATTTTACAACTTGACTTCACATGACCTTTGACCTTGGTATGTGACCTTTGACCTTGGTATGTGACCTTTGACCTCATCAACAAATGGGGGATGCCATGTTGTACCTGTGATCCACGTTTGGTTTAAATCCATCAAAGTATGTGGATATTACAGGCAAATGTTAACCCTTTGTCACAACAACAGACATCAACAACAAGACATCAACAACTACAGTGGACAAAGTGATCCCTATGTGTCTTCCTGCCTTAAGGTAGGCGACACAAAAATGGCCTTTTCATTAAAATATTCTGTTGATGAGGGATCCACAATTTAACAAAGTGTGTCAAAATGGTTTATAGTCGGGTGACACTTTTGGTAAATATCAGAAAATGCCCACATAAAATTATCTCAGATTTGGGTTGTTCAGAAGTTGATATTTTGCCTCCGAGATAGAAAATTTCATTAAAAAAAATATGCAAGTGATCCCAAATCGATATTTTTGTTTTATGAACTAATAATTTGACAGTCAAATATGATTTGCAACAGTTTTGACTTGACATTTGGCCGATTTGAACCTTTTCTGGGGGGAATCACTTTAACAAAAATAACAAAATCAAAAAATGAAGTGCATTTCACATTTAGGATTGTGGACCACCTACTGGAAACAAATTGATATTTTGTTTTGCCTAATATGGTTAAAGTTTCATCATTTAAAAAAATAAAGAACAATTTTAAACAATTTTAGTCAGGTCAGGTTTCCTCTGAAGGCCTGCTACTGGTATCCTGGAAACCAGTACTATCTCTCCCAGGGCCGAGTTGTCACCCCATTAATTTTCTAAGGAGATCTGATGAGGTGGGTAGCTGGTTACCTGGTAGAATGAAAAAGAAGACCTACCTGATCTACCTACAAAAGGCATCAGCTCTGGAGAGCTATTGGCAGCCATCCAGCACATGCTGCCTTGTATGGTGGGCATGGTTGCTAGGCTAGGCCTAGCCCACCGCCGAAAACTGTGGATTGGCGTCAGGAAGGGCATCCGGTCAATTCAATAAATCCTCACACAGCAGTATTGCTGAGTGTGAGGTGTGAGGGACAAAACTGGATTTAAAACTTTGGTTTACTAAAGGTGCATTTCGTGATCAAAACTATTCAGTTACTATGGAAATAACAGGAAAAAAGGGGCGGTTGCTAGCTGAAGCGCGTCGCTGATGCATTATGGGTTAAAATACCATTTTGCCCTGTGGCTGTGCGTAACTATGTAGCAACGCGCCATCGCAGACTGCGTGCAGTGACAGCGTACAAGCGACAAGTTGTTGTCACTGCATTGCGGGATCTGGGACTGTCATATAGTTGCACAGGAGAGTTTGAGAAACAAAAATACTGAGACTTTTAGGATGTGAGGACACGGGGGGGGGGGGGGGGGTGTATTATGCCTTAAGAATACGGTAAGTTGCCAGTGCAATCCTGACACTATATATAGGTAGAGAATAGGAATACGGACGGTATACTGTATACTGCAATTTGGGCCTATGGGAAATAATATGGTATGCTGGAAATGGAATACAGGGGTTATTAGAAAAAGGGAAAAAGAAAACCTTTGAGAATATGGGTTGCGGGTGCAAAATTTACGAGGTAGAAAATACCAACTATGGGAACGACAGGACCTTGATAAACAAGGCTGGGTAACAAGCTAAACTCACATGATGTGGTGGTTTTAGGCGACTTCAATCTCCCAAACATCAACTGGGAAAAAAATTGCATCGACTCTAAAAAAAGTGGATACAGTACAGAAGCTGCACAGAAACTTATCGCACTTGCTGCTGACATGGCCTATTATCAAACAGGTGACTGAAGCTACTAGATTCATGGAGAAGAAGGAGAAAACAAGAAATATGCTTGAACTTGGTGTTTACAAATCGCCTTGATATAGTGAAAAATAGTCTGTGACTGAACATAATAGCTGACCATAGAAACTGTCACTGTGGATCTGAATACGCACACGAAAAGGAATCTAGACCAAAAAAAAAAAAAAAGGAAAATTTTCCTTAGACACAAGGCTGATGATGAGAGAATCAAGGATGCCTTAAACAAGTTTGCGGAAGAATATATGTCATCGATGGAGAACAAAATCTGTAAATGAGAAATGGCTTCTGATAAAAAACAAAATCATTAGCACTATGGAAAAGTTTATCCCACAACGTTTCACCACCTCTCGTTATAACTTACCTTGGTTTAATCGCCAACTTAGAAGATGCTGCAAAAAGAAGGGGCGCCTCTATAAAAAGGCGAAGGAAACCGGTAATACTATTCACTGGGAAAATTTTTCTTCAGCAAGGAAGACCTTCCATAAACAGCTCAAAGCAGCACGTGCTATCTACCTCAATGAAACATTGGGTTCAGCTATTGTAGATACGCCAAAGGTTTTCTGGTCTTACATAAAGAGCTTAAAGGAAATATGTAAAGATTTTTGTCAAGCTCAGTTTGACTTACATTCATAAAATATATGTACATACATCACGAATTTCCCGAAAAAATAATCCAATTTTATGTAAAATTAACAAATAGAGGCATTTTAATTTTTGCTTTTTTGACATACGAAGAAAACGGGCGGATTTTTTGCCACGGCTTCATTGATTAAAAGCGCCCCACTCGTGACGTCAAAGTGATGACCAAAACAATCGTGTTGACTCGAATGTTATTGCTGACACTGTAAATATTGATATTATGAAGATACTAAATTAGAAAAAAAAGTTACAGAATGACATATTTTGTTTCATTTCGTGTGTTTTTTATTATTGAAGGGGCAACACACTGCACGATCATGATGGTCACAACGACGTAATTATGGATGGTCATCACTTTGACGTCACCATTTGCCTGCGATGTGGATTTTGTCGGAATCGTTTTCGAGTAAGCTATTGGGCGGGAAATTAAAAGGGCAAAATCCCTCAACAATGGTGGACTTTTGCAACTATTTGATTTATATGTAGCTACTTACTTTAGCTTTCCATCTACAAATTTTCCAATCTTCAGAATCATAGACATATTTCCTTTAAATGAAGGTTGAGCTTATTCTTAAATGATGAAATGTCCATACTGTTAACGACGTCACTTAGTAGAGAATTCCAGTCGACAATGGTTGAGGCAAAAAATGATTTTTGATATTTGTAAGTCTTACCGCGATTGATGAAATTTTCCTGTTATGGCCCTCTCTGGTGATACGCGTAGAGTGCTGACTATAATCATCCATTATATTATATCAATTAAAACCATTTTCATTTGTATAAAGTGGTAGTCAATCTCTCATAATACATCTTCTTGGCCGCAGGTATCCCAATCCAAATCTTGGAGAAGTTTAGTAACAGTGGCCCTTTTCATGCCCATATTCTCTTTTACAGAAATGTGCTGCTTGACGTTGAATCCTTTCGAGAGCTGCGATATTTTTCTTTAAGTGGGGATCCCATGCTGCTGTCCCGTACTCCAGATTGGTCTAACAATGGCTTTATATGCTGTAACCTTGACCCTTTCTGACGCTCCACAGGTTACCGACGTTTATCCCGAGAACCTGCTGAGCTTTCTTAACGGTTTCTTGTGTTTGAATATCCAGTTTTAGAGTATCTACAAGTGTATTCCCCAGATAAGGATGAGAATGAAACTGTGCCTAGTTCTTGCCACAGAAAGGTAGACATTTGGTGTTTGTTTACTTGCTTCCCAATGGTCATGGTGAAACATTTAGATGGATAAGTTCATCACCATCTTCTTCTGTCTTCTTCTGCCTTCTGCCATTCCTCAAGCACCTTCAAATCTTCTGGAGAATATGTGTATCATGTGTACTGGGAAATTTGGGGATAAATCAAGCAGTCCTTCTGCAAAGCCTGGTGGCTTTTGAAGTAAGTTGGTCTGGGAGATCATTGATGTAAACCAGAAATAAAAGGGGCCTATCACTGTAACCTTGAGGAACACCGGATGTAACTGGCGCTGGGTCAGACGTACTCCTTTAAAATGAACCCGTTGATTTCTATTTGAAGGAGTTTTTAATCCAGGTAGCCTATTGGGGTCCAGTAAGTTCCCATACTAATTTAACTTATCAATAATACGGCGATGTGTACCGTTGTCGAGGCTTTGGTGAAATCCAAAATAGCTACAATCAACTTCTTGCCATAATTTATTTTTTGGCAATAGCCGTGGATGGTGAGAATTAGTTGAGACTCATTTGATCTTTTAAAACTCGGAAACCGCATGTTAGGGTAGTCCAGTCAAACATGTTATTACTGTCGAGATGTTTCATTATATGGCTGTGAAGAATATATGTTCATTATTTTGGATATCACCTATATCGTTCTATAGTTTCCTGCTTCATTTCGATCCCTTTCTTGAACACCGATTCAATATTTGCTTCTCTCCAATCCTGAGGGACTTCACCAGTATTTACAGAAGTCGAAACAGATCTTGAAGGGTAGATGCAAGGTCGTCAGCTAAGTCGCAAAAACCAGGGTGGAATACCATCTGGGCCTTGTGCTTTTGTTAGGATTTAGTTTACGCAGCTGATCCAGCCACCCCATCAGTGCGATATCGCGAGTCTGGAGAGTCTTATACGACTCTACCAAGGCTGGTAATTGTCCTGGTCCTTCTACGGTGAAGAACCCGCTCTGGACTGGTCGTTGAGGGCTTCAGCTTTTGTTGGTGTTATGCCGGGGCACATATACTAACTTCCGCATCAACTTTCAGGTCTGAAACACCTTGGTTATCTGTTCTGGGTTAAAGGAATATGTTCCTGATTCTGAATATTTGAAAATTGTGGTATGGATGGAAAGCTTAAGTAACGTAGAATTACATATAAATCAAAATAAGTTGAAAATTGTCCACTTTGTTGAGTATTTTTTTGCCCTTTTAATTTCCCGCCCAATAGCTTACTCCTAAAACGATTCCGACAAATCCACATCTGCCGGCAATGGTGACGTCAAAGTGAGGACCATCCATAATTTTACGTCGTTGTGACCATATCGCAGTGTTGCCACTTCAACTAATAATTAAACACAACGAAATGAAACAAAATATGTCATTCTGTAACGTTTTTTTCTAATTTTATATTACTTTCATTAATCCATCAATATTAACAGTGTCAGCAATAAACAATTCGGTCAACACGATTTTTGGTCATCACTTTGACGTCACGAGTTGGGCGCTTTGATCCAATGAAGCCGTGGCGAAAAAATTCCGGCCCGTTTTTCTTCGTATTCAAAAGCAAAAATTAAAATGCCTCTATTTTGGTTAATTTTACAATCAAATTGTATTATTTTTTCGGGACTTGTGATTGTAGTACATAATTTTAATGAATGTAAGTCAAACTGGGAGCTTGACAAAAATCTTGACATATTTCTTTAAAGACTATTTAATTTGTTTCCATCCGCACGCTGCCGCAAGTTGGTGTGATGTGCCCTTGTGGTATTTTGCACTAAAACGCTACAATACAGATGATACTTTGTTTTGATTCACAATTTTGGGTCCGCTTTTTTTCGAAAACTTTATACGGAAGTTTGAGGAGATTAAGGAAAAAAGAGGGATTTGTACTGGAGAACTACGGGTTAGCACAGGGGGAGTACTTTTGAGAAGAAAAAAAGTTACGAATCGAAAGTTTTACGGGATGAAATATTGACGTTTTAATTATCTTAACAAAATGGAAACTACATGAGGCTTACTGGATATGATGACATGTACGAGAACTTACGTTTATGAATAAAGTTACAATAATGCGATAATGTGACTCGATGTAGTATTCATAAACG
Source organism: Ophioderma brevispina (assembly GCA_023653785.1). Taxonomy (NCBI): domain Eukaryota; kingdom Metazoa; phylum Echinodermata; class Ophiuroidea; order Amphilepidida; family Ophiodermatidae; genus Ophioderma; species Ophioderma brevispina. Next base: position 55,521 of record JAMKCH010062600.1, read on the forward strand.
AGGAGATGAAGGGAACTATATAACGGGAGTTTGGGGGAAATCCTAGGGGGAGAGGAAAATGGTCAATAGGAACCACGCTTTGGTTCTGTATGACGGAAGCACGGGTTAAGAACACCAGGGGTATTTTGAAAGAAAAATATTAAATCTACGGAAAATTATACAGAATGTGAAATCTTGACGTTTTAAATTATTAGAACTTAGGCCGATGAGTGTACAGGATAATGATGGTAACTTCGAGAACTTGAGCTATCAAAAGGTACGAATCCGTGGATATGTTGTGACTAGAGCGGGGACTAGAGTGGGGGGGGGGGTTCTTAGTGATCGCTTCTTTGTCAGTGACCTCATCCTGTTTCGTGATCACTCCCATTTACTCAGCTAAGCGGGAGCGACCGCGCGGCGCGGGCTCCCGCTAGTATAATAAGAATTACTTAATGAATAAATATTAATGCTACAAAAAATCAATCAAAAGTAAATAAATAAAAAAATAAAACAAAAATTTTTAAAACAAAAGTCAGGAATTGTAGCACAGGCATAGTAGAGGCTTAATATGACACATGTCCTATCACACCTTGAAAATTCTAATCAAAGGACTCTTTGAATATATTCTGTAGGCCTATATATGAATAATTACCGCCTTCTAGTAGTGCTCGTTGGTCAGATATTCAAGGTCCAAAGGTCAAACGACACTTATGTTGCGGCTATGATGGTTATAAAACTGCTCATCCAATTGCCTCCGAAGCAAAATATGGTGTCTATACCCATTTTTGGTTGGTCAATACACGCAATAAAACAGTCTGGAGGCTTACAAATGAAGTCCTGGAAATGAAGTAATCATTATCTCAGCAAGAAACACTTTTAATTAAAAAAATTCCAAGTTTTTCTCAACATAAATTACCAAATTCGTCAGTAAATCAATCATCAAGTACAAATAAACCCAAACATTGACCATAATCTATAATTAAAACAGCCAATAATATTGTAAATCAGTGGATTTGATGATAACTAATTACCATTCTTGGACAAATATTTCATTTGTGAGGACCATTTCAAAGCCTCACAACACTGTAAAATAAGCCAACTCCTGAAACTGGCATCACAGGGGCGCAGTGATTCGCCCTTGCTCCACCAAATTTTTTTCTCAAAAAAAATAAAAACAAAACCTTCAAACAACCTTCTTTGGATGGAGAATACCTAGGGAGGACCGTAATAGTAGAGTCTTAATGTGACACATGTCCATGTAACCTTGAAACCAATTCCTAATAAAAGGCTTTTTTGGTATAATTCGGTAGCATTTGCCCTCAGAGAGTCCTTAAACTACCTGCACACTGAACAAGACACCCTAGCAGTACAACATTTGTTTTTGTTCTCATTAGCCTGGTGTGGAAATGGGCCTGGAGCCTACATTGCCCAAATCTTAGATAACACCAACCACATACTACAGCTACACAAGCTATCCGAAAATGAAAAAACACGGGCCAAGCAGGCCCCTTGAAAACCAGAATGCGAAATCATAACGATACCGAAATCACGAACACGTTGGCCAACCTTCCGGATGAATGGTAGATCTGACCATGTTTGGAGCGAATTCCCCACTGGACCAAACTCGCTCCAAATCATTTGGGAGACCAGGGGAAAAATGCTGCGTCCAGACCCCGATCCCCGTCAAAACAACGTCATGCCAGCCAACCACCATACCCCGTGCGAGGACCCCTTGACAGACCCTTGCTGGAATTTTTCAGGGCACCGACCCCAGAAAGCGACCCTCCCTTCCCAAGCCCAACCCCGGGTGGGTGGGAGGCTTTTCACAAACGTTTCACATCTGCTCCAACCAAATTGGGACCGACTAAAACGAAAATTTGCGGGAAAAAAAACCAGTGCTAGCTGCGTCGCGCTCATGAGATTGGTGCCCGCTCCTCATAAACCGAAGCTTGCGCTGCAACCCACGACATGATTGGTGCAAGCTATACAAAGTGGGGGGGCCCGTTATGGTTGACGTCACACGCAACCATCCCGCCGCAGTGACTTAACCCTCAAGGGCGACATTACTGAAATGACTGTGATCTGGAGCAATTGAATCAGGCCCACTTACTCCCCCCAGAAAACAGACCAAAACCCAAGCTGATCGGACAGGACTCCGGTGATGGCAATCCCGTTTTTGAACTTGACAATTCAAATAAAAAACGCACATATATGTATAATCATTGGAAAAATTTTGTCCGGCCTTCATGTCAAAAGTCAATGACCTTTTTTCCTTCCTTTCCTCAACGTAATTAGCCAATTCGTCATCTGTACATATTAAAACAATATTTGGACCTTATTATAATAATGAAAACAGCTACAATTATTATTGTCAAATTAGTGAATACTGTTCTTGGACATATCCTCGAACTGGTGCGTCCTGTGTATTTAATAGTGTTTTACTAGGAATAGACCTTTTTGCATAAATAGTTAATTTGGGTATAAACAAAAGCCCATTACCTACCACTGCTGAATGAGCCACTCCCGAAACGTTGGGACATGACACGCACCATTCACGGACCACATCAAGCGCGCTGTGATTCTGCCCTTCCCGCAAAAGGTCTCTCACAAAACCTTCCAACGACCTTCTTTAGGTGGAGAATAACAAAATTGCGTGAGCGCCATAAGGTCGTGGAAGGTAGGTATCATAACTACTGTATCGCCCTCTCACTCATGAGAGAGAAGTACACTGTACTAGTGCTATCTTCCTTCCACAACCTTACCTTTGCACAAAATACCAGGCATGGCTAAATCGGTGGCGGAAGAAGGCCGCAGAAGGTAGCCAATGCCAATTCAACCCCTGTCAAAGCCCCAACCATAGTCGCCTAATGCAGTTGGAGTGGGTCAATTAAGATGCTAGGTCGATCAGCAAAGAGGGTTTGGACGGCGACACCCCTCTATGCTTGACTAACACATGCATCAAATTAGACCTTGGTTGGAAGGTGGAAGTAAACTCCAACCGACATTGTCCAAATGTCTAGCCATGGGATGAAGGCCTCTTTATAGAATGCCCAGGAGGAAGCGTGGCTCGAATAATATGCCCCTACCAAGAAGCCATCAACAATCAATTTGCTTTGTGCAATTAGATGACCGAGGAAATCTAGCTGGCTCAATGTGTCCCCTTGCTGCAGGCTTCCCTGAGCTGTCTGCAACCCCAGTCTGCAACTATGGGTGAGACGTGGCAGAACACCGGTTTCGGGGGCAAAAAAAGAGTCTGATTCTTGGCCCAAAAGCCTGCATGTGGAATAGAGAACCTCCTTGCGCTCAAACGTGGTTGGCCTCGTCCGTAGACAAGGCATGTATATCCAACCCCCTATGCTACAAGCCCCAGCCAGTGGCCGTGATTTAAGAGTGCATGTGTCAGCAGCTGCTGACAAAGGGCCCCCCCACTTAAAATTCTGCTCTCAGGCCCCCTCAGACAGCCCCCCTAGTCACCCTAAAATTGGACATTGTGCGTCACTACTTCGCGATACTAAAGGGGCCAACCTTAAGCTGCTGACGGGCCCTTTTCCTTAAAAAATCCGCTGCTGGCCCCAGCCACAGCCACAAGCATCCACAGCCACTACGAAGTTCCAGAAGACTAAGCTTTCGGTTGGGTTAAACTGTTCCGACACATATTGCAGACCAATGGCAAATCCCACTTAATGCCCACGTCCGGAAAAACTTCGACTCGGAATGACCATAAACATACCCTTCACCATTGGACAAGAGGGTACTGAAAAACCGTCATGCCATCACGGAGCCCTTTACTACGGGTCTGGCCTGTGGATGTTCGGTAAAAAAGAAACCGGGACCGTCAGGACCTCCTGAACCCCCCTCCTTAAAGACTTCCTTGTGAAATTGGCCAACCTGGTCTACGATCTCAGAAATTGCATGGATTGAATTCTCTATTGGCACACCTGCATGGTATCCCTATGATGCTCTAGAGATTTGCCTTAACAATTGACATGGCCAGCCTGTCAGAAAGTCCCACCTCAGTGCACTTCTGCAGAAATGCACCCGTTTTTGAATGTCTCATTTATTGTAACAAAACTAGAATAAAACAACAATTAATGCGACAGCACTTTTGACAACTAATTTCCTAATTTATGCACGAACTATCATTCTGGGTAAATTTGATGAAATCTCATTGCGGGCAAAGGTGATTTTCCCTAAAAAATCTAGTGTTTACACCGTCTTTCTATGGGAAATAGGCATATAGAAGGCGCTTAACATACAAATTGTGTACCTTTGTAGGCCTATTGGCAATATTCCCGCAATGGATTTTTCTGATTTTTGCGGAGGTACTAGCTCTTGTCTGTCCCTACTTAAATCAGTTGTCAAATTTGTGTCCGGTCCATTTCTTAAAATTTGCTCTAAAAATGAAGAGACCAATTTGCATGGGGTCAACAGCTGTGTCGGAGGCATGGGTGGTGCGCTCTGGGACAAACGCGGCGGTTGGAGGACCCCGGTACCAGGTCCCCCTTTGGAAGTGGATCTGTTCCCGTTCATGCAGATCTAGCGGCCTGGGAAACCACAGCTGGCCGTGGCCAATGAGGAACCCTGAGTCTCGAGACAGAGCCCACTCAAGTACTTTTTGGATCTGGCAACCTGGAGAAGCTATGATCAAGCAGAGGCTATCAATCCTGACGCGTACGCTCTCATGGCTCCGTTTGACTGCCCGGGATCCGGGTTCCAAGATCGGCCCCTGATTGTCACAATCTGCCGATTAATGACTGAGGGAACAGATCCCGTGGTGACGGTCCACCATCTAAGAAGATTAATGCGGCAAACTGCAAAGTAAAGCTGCCACTCCACCGACGGCCCTCTAACCTTTTGGCGGTGTCTGGGATTAGGGACCCTCCCTGCGACCAGCCCGATGTTCCAATCTCGGCAACCACCTGAATAGCCGAAGAATCTCCCTGGCATAGGCTGGGACTGATTACACCCTTCCTTGTTTTATATGTCCCACCTTCATACTTGTCGCAGCGGACCAATTAAACTTCCCCTCCCCCGACCACGGGAGCGGTGCGCCAATGCCAGAAAGACGGGAAACAACTCGAGGACGTTATGTGGTAACGAGCCACGGAGGCTGGTCAGCGTCCTGCCCCTGAAGATAGGAGGTGAGTCCCCCCAACTCAAACGCAATTCGTCGTCAGGGTGTTTAAACGCATCCCTTGTCAGGGTGTTTGATAGGTACTAGGTCACATTTAGGGCTGAGTCACCTGATTGGGACTCCTTGCCTCATATTGAGTGGAAAGTCCACCATTGAAGTTCTGAGGTAACCTTCGTCTTCTTGGGAGAGGATGTGGGGCACAGCGTAACCGACACACGGCTGCTTTCCGTACAGTAAATCGCTCCATCTTGATTTTAAAAATCGGCCATCTTGATTTTTAATCCCACATTGCATTGCGGCCGAACCTCGTAATTCAAAGTGATCTTAATCTTTTCAAGTGACGACTTTAATAATATTTCTTTATCAACGGGCCCAGTAAAAATACTAAAATTACAGTATCTTATGCTCAGATAATTTTACTAACGAAATGTTGAGTTTATATGCCGCAGTATCGGCCCATAAATAATAGTATTCCGCGGACATGGTTAATATCACATCGCGGGTCGTGACCTAGGCTCTCCAACGGTACACAGCACCCACTTTCTCCGGCTCACTGGTACAATGTCATCAGCGTGTACGTCACATTCGGTGGTAAATATGTCGACTGTTTTTGACAACTGTGCCCTATCGAAAATTGTATGTAGCTGGACAAACGAAACCTATCCTCTGCATACAGGGGTGTTTTCCTTTCTGGAACAGGGGAGAAAGTACGCTATTTTTCGGAGGCGCAACTTCAGAGAAGATTTTCCTGTAGTGTACAAGCCAAACTCTGCTAGTGGACGGCGATTTCAGGTGGCTACCTCCGGGAGTTACAAAACGAAGGTTCCCGCGGTGGAGCTGTCGCTGGCAGCGGCCTTTACTAGGCAAAACAAAGTGCTTATTTCGTGGCCGGTACTGGAAACGTCCGGATGCAACTCGTCAACAATTCACTTGTACAGGGTGATTACAAAGGTAATTTTTTTTGCCTGGGACTTTGTCAACCAAGCGGGATGTTCCCCTTCACCAAGATTCGGCCACAGTTTTGTTTCATGCCACAATAACTTTGCATTTCTGTTTGGTGGATTGACTACTTCGGACTTTAAATTCCAACATACAAACACTAATGTTTTCACTCTCTCAACACTGAACAAATGGGACACTAGGCCATCGGAACTTCCACCACTTGCATATCACACAGCCACCTTCATTGGACAAAATACAGCAGTCATCATTGGTGGGGTACAGTTGCAGACTGATGGTAATCGAATGGTAAGACCCGGACACGTCCACCTTGTTAAGTTCCACGGTCAAGGAGCACAACAAGAATTGCTACCCTTGATGCAAATCTGCACATATCTGGACATTCGGTCGTAGAGCTTGGCGACTATCTGTACCTTTTTGGAGGATACGATTCAAGTTCAGCAGAAGGTAATGCTGTACCGTCAAGACACATTAGCCGAATTCATGTTCCATCGCTCCACAACGGACTGTTGGAAATTGATCAGGACCCCATTCCCAGATCATTCACTCCAGGCCCCCTGTACGCAAGCAGGCAAGGACTAAGAGAAGCTCTCATATTCAACGTAGACGAGCGATCGGTGTGGAAGTTCACTGCAAGCAGACCGAGAGTTCCCGAAAGTGCTAGTATTTCCACCGATGCTGAACTTGAAAACGCGGCTTCACACACACCTGAAGAAGATACATGTATGACCGAAACCTCAAGCGCTGACAAACAAGACATAACGATGATGATTTCCAGTGAATCCAACACACCATCAGATTCGGAGAGCGACAGTGAGGACTTGCATGCGCAAATTTCAGATGAATCGGACGAATCGGACAGTTCAGAGGATGAACCGCTTTTTTGCAGTTCTGAATTGTGTGAACTGAACAGTTTAACCATTATGGAGCAGAAAAAACTAGGTTGGTTAAATTGCTTGTCATGTTGCGACTGGTTCCATCAACGATGCTTACCAAGGAACAAAATTTGTCATGCCTGCCGATAAAGGACTTTTGTTTCGTGGTTGAAAATTTGGCTTACAAATGCCATTGTTTGTTTGGCATATTAAACTTGTACACCACCTCTCCCCCAAGAAAAGGTGAACCCAAAAGTTTTGTTCTAAAAAGAGGAGAGAAATTTTTATGAACAAATCAAACTTTTTCCAAATAGATCTTTTTCCTATATGAATAATAAAATAGTTCAGGTTCAAGCAATTCTTCAAAAACCATATCCTTTATTATTACATACCTATTAGGGGCTGTTGTTTGGATGGTATGAAATGGGAATGAGTTCCCGTAACCTGATGCATATCTGACACCCTTTTTTCTGACACTTATGAATTCTGAAACCCTTCACGGAATTAAACATGTTTATTCGGTTATGGTTTCCAAATTCATGTGTGTCAGAAAAAAGTGTCAGATTGGTCAGGTTACAGAAGCTCCTGAAATGGAAAGTATAAATGGGGAAAATAAAACCAACAATGTTTTAACCATTTTCTTGATGAAATTCTAGCCCTGTACTGTATGCAGTAATTTACGGACAATTTTTTTTTCCAGTGCAATATTTTCCGGTGAACTAATAATAACTATTGTGATGCGAATCTTTTTTTCCCTTATACGTACCTATTAGGGGCTGCTGCTTTTTAATGTTTGTTGATGGTATGACACGGGAGTTTCAGTCACCTGACCCATCCGAAATACTTATGAATTCGGAAACCCTTCAACGAATAAAGCATGTGTTATTCCATTAAGAGTTCCGAATTCATAAGTATGTCAGAGAAAGGGTGTGTCAGGTTACAGAAACTCCCGAAATGGAAAGTACAAATGGGGAAAATAAAACCAAAACTATTTTAACCAGATTCTTGATGAAATTAAAACCCTGTGCTGTATGCACTAATTTACGGACAATTTTTTTTTCAGTGCAATATAGTTATTTTTCCAGTGGACTAATACATGTAACTATTGAGATGCAATTTTTTTTTCTCAGTCACCCCCACTTTTGATGTCACCATTTTTTTTAATATAATTTTTAGCAATATATCTGTATGCAATATTTAACTTCTGAAAGTATCTTGTTGTTTTTAACATTTGATGTTTTTAGTGTTTTGATGTATTTTTGGGTTCAAGATTTACATATTTTTTGCACTTCATGTACTTCAGCTACCGGCTTAACAAAGTATAAAATTCAATACAGTTAATGCTGTACTGTTGTTAAAGGTGCAACAAGAGATTTCACATATCAGGTGCCCCTAAAAAAAATCGAAATTACTGATTTTTGCCCCGATATACAATGTAAAGCCTTCCATCAAAAATATCCCCATCTGAAAGGATTAAGCTGAGAAATATTTCTTTGGTACAAAAATCTGGAATTTCTAATTTCGTATCTGAGCAAAACAAAATTCAGCCTACATGTTTTATATTGAAATTAGTAAATCAAAATCACTTTTTTCTCTTTAAAGACATTTTTGTAGCCAAATACAAGAAATCTATTGAGTGTCTAATCTATATGAAAATACTATTATGACACAATACTTGGGTGCCTCATAATCTTTCGTTGCACCTTTAAATTACATGTACATTTGTGTATATGAATTTTATTGTCTTTGATATGTCAAATGTTTTTATCCCTGGATTAAATATCCCATAGAAGACTACATGTATTTAGCCCATGATCATGGGTTATACCCTGTTTAAGCCTGGGTTAAAGTTAATCCGCTTTTGTGAATACCGGCCATTGTTTTTACACCCAACATTGTGTCTACTCCTAATATCACATCTGCGAACCATTATTTCTGCATAAAGACCGTCTTGTCTGTGTGATGTTAAGAGTCGTAGACAAATGGCCGGGTCTAAAAACAATAACTTTATTCCCGAATTAATTTCCGGGACTTGGTTAAAACACAAACTATCCAAAATAAACCAAACGCCAAAATTAACAAAAATCTACCGTACAAGTACTTTATACATCACTATTTAAATGTCATCAATGACAAGTCTCATGAAATACCACAACAAAATAGAATAACAACAACTGCTGCAATTAAGATATATTCTGAAAGTCATTTTATTTTCAATTACGATACTTTGTTTGCACATTGTAGTTTGTACAAGAAATACAAATGAAAAACAAAACCAAAAAATGTTCCTTTCATTAGTTTGCAAGTTGCCATACCAGCTGGCATTTTCTTTCACCAACTCAAGAAGTGAAATTGTTTGTTTCACAAGTATAACTCAGAAATTGCAAATTTATTTAAAATGTTACCGAAAACTATTTTCATAAAAATTCGGACGAATAGTACTATGTTGCGCCTTCAGCAATAACACCAATTCATACAGTGCATCACAGGAATAACTCAACATCCAAAGCCTGTGTTGATGTAATACAAATGTTACACAGGCACACATGCCACTGTTTGTTTTAAGAAAGGTTGTCAACATAATGCCAAAAAAAGAGGTTTGTCTCAGCTTCCTTTAGCAAAGGCTACGACCTATGTATTTTTGTTTAATTTGAACTTGCGCAGTGGTGTTTTAAACTTTGTGCAAGTGTCTGCTGGTTTCCTAATTTTGAGAAAAATAAACAGAGTATCGAAATAAACAAAATTTTCTTAAAACGTAATAGAAGCTGAGACAAACTATTTTTGACCTAATGGTGTTGCACACGAATGCACATTTATTTAATGGTGAGTTGCAATCCTATTTTATGTTTCTATCGATCAAACGAAATCCTTGAGTTGTTTTTTTTTATATTTTATGTATCTCACCATTTGTTCTATCTTGTAAGAAAAATAAAACTGAATTGAACATGATTTTTCTGTGAGAATGAGTTATTTCTTATTAGTGAGGTTTTGTCACGAATTTAAAACTTTGGATTTATTACTACTACTACTTTCCAACAGCAGGGTTCCTATCATTTTATGAGAAACAATTCCCCAATAAGTATTCCTAAGAATTTTCCAAATTCCATGTTGTGTAATTACCAAAAAAAAAATAAAATCCTGAAACAGGTACTGGAATCGAGTTGGTTTTATTGCACTTGTCTGCCAAAGGGAAAAAAAAATTCTTGTAGGCCACTCAAAATTCCTTGATTTTTTTTTAGTTTGACTGTTTTAATGAAATTCACCAAGTTTTCCCCCTGTCTGGAAAACTAAAAATTTATTTCCCCCATTTTCCAGGAGCTTGAACAGGGTGGCCATAATTTGCGCACCCACTGCAGTCTGCTCCCAGTTGAATTAAGCACCCTTGAAGGAATAAAGTACAGTATCACGTGCACTTTATTCCATCAAAGCTGCTGAATTCAACTGGGGGCAGGCTGCAGTGGGTGCGCAAATTGTGGCTACCCGCTTGAACAGGTGTTACAGGTACACACATTTAAAATAGCAGCCAATCGTCGGTCTCTTAAACATGTTTACATTTTTCAAAATACGACAAAGAATAGGCCTTTGCAACGCACAAATTTGCTAAAAAATTTGCGCGACCTGCTTTGTGGCTACGTTGTTCATGAAAAAAAAAATAAAATGTAAGATAAGGAATCTACTAATAAAAAGCCCCCAACTAGACACTTTCAGTTAAGGTGGGTGGCCACAGGGTGACCCATTTCTTACAGGTTTTAGCCATTTAACTCAAAAACTTTTCATTTCTCAATTGGGTATTACGGAATTCCCGCTTATTTTCAGGCGCACCACGGCATCAAAAAGCGTGTAATTATAACTATATATTTTTTGTTTACAAATTCACATTTCATAATTATCACAACTAATCTACCATCACTTGTACGCAAATTCTATATTACTAATGCCCAGGAACCTACAGGTAGGGTTGAGTGAAGGATAACAGACCCGGGATGAGCCACTACTCTTTTCGCAAGGTCTGCCAATTTTTATGTGCCGGATGACTCGTCGAAAGCAGGGCACCACCATTTACATGACTCTCAGAACTATGAGGCGTCGGGCACCCATTGCATAACACATGCACATTCTACGCAATGTGTGGGAGCAAGAAGAAATTCCATAATCCCACAAAAATTTGTTTGGGCCCAAAAAAAAAAAAATTTATGCCAATTCCGACCTTATAGAACTATTTAAGTATGACCAAGGATCCCAAAAATATCTAGGTCACACCCAGTCTATCCTAACTTAAAAGCAAAACAGCACTTTTTTTGAGAGCACCCAAATTGTATCAGTATTTGATTTTAACAGTTGCATTGGTAATTGACTAGTATTACATACCTGTGAATTGTAGAGCTCAAATTCTCATGTGTCGCAAGTAATTGTATTAGAATTACTATCGAATCTGTGCCAAAATCTCAAATTGGAAAATAGGGGGCGCTTTTAAAAATGCACTGTAATTGGCTTTAAAAGATGGAATATCTCGTTTCCAACCATGAAAACAAAGTACCACAGCCTGTGTTTCCTTCCACATGCGAGTTTGTTCACTTCGCGATTTCAATCAACTTCAAAGTTCCCAATCGGAGTGAAAACATCCATGGCCAGGACATTGATTCTAAAATAATGAAGTATAATTGGTCAGAATATAGGTAATTTCATTTGAAGACTTCTTTTAAAACTCCATTGGCAAATTCACTCAGCAATTTCAGTGCAGCAGTAACTTGACAATCACAGTGGGACAGTCAAGTCAAAGGCACTATCAGTGATTGCTCAATCCAGAGAATCAAGAAAAATCGGTTCTTGGAAACACTGCGGTTTTCTTCATTTTCTGCGAATGCTCAGAAGTATCCTTCACTTTTTGTATAAGCTATTCCTGCAAATTTCAACATATTTTGCCCTCTTCTGACAAATTCACCATAGGCCTTTAAAGTCAAAATCCACAGGAACTCAATACCAACATGACTTCAAGTAAGTCTGTAAGTTATACCTTGTACTCCAATATGTCTTTTCATAGACTTTAAGCAAAATTTAAGACATGTTATTGTCATGAAGTTATGCATTTTGAAAACTGTCATTGAAACCAAAAAATGGTTTAAGATTTTTCGAAGTATATTTCTTAGGCTCGCACTATAGTAAAAGTCTTAACAAGAACCAATTTATCAAATATCAAAACACAGTCTGGCCATTCTATAGTTTTGTCAAAATCACTTGGACGTTTAACTGTGTACTACGACCACTTTCACGCAAAATCAACGACACTGTTGGATGCATGTACATGAAGACGATCACGCAAAGAGATATGCACGCATTGGTCATGTCCAAGGGATTATGACAAACACTATAGTACCTACATGTTATGGTCTGACATTGAATGGTTTGGATGAAGTATACAAAACGTGAACCATCGGGAGTGCACAGAGTCTGCATACGCACATGCATTGTAACAGCAATAATGACAATGACAATAAGAACAAAAAGTCCTTAAAAGCTTCAAACATATTATTTACATAATATATGCAAAAACATTGCATTTGAAACATAGAGAAAGCAAAGAGTGCCTCAAACAAAGAAAGGGTTTGGTATGCGTAACAATTGTCATGAAGTTACCAGACTAAATCATTCATTTGTATGACTTGCGTATTCTCAAAATTGGGCACTCATTACCTATGTGTACTCTCAATTTAAAGCATCAATAGTTATATCAGGCTTGATAAAGTCTATATTGATGCCAGACATTTATTTTTTCAAGTAGACTCAAACAAAGTCTTAAGTTGATGTTGGAAAATTTCTTTAAACAAATGCAATTTTCGGTGCGATAGCATTACATTGAGAAGCAGATCAACATTGGTTCACACAATGAGTTGACCTTTATTTCAATTTATAATTGGTAGATGCCTAGCATCATGTACAGTGACAATCGTAACTTCGTGGTAAGACCTTGCAAAAAACCTACAATTTGGGAATTGGCATTTACAAGTCATATAGACCTTACATAAACTTGCTATTTTGAGTGTCATACCTTTGATACACACAAATACACCATAAATGACTTCAGGAGCCTAAAAACACAGCTTTGGTGCCTTTCTTTTAACATTGAAATGGACTTAAATAAAGTCCTGAAGACTTCCCAAAAATGCTCACAGTATTTCCCAAATGAATTACCATTTAGAAGCTATTGTATTTGCAAATAAGGATAATTATTGATAACTCAATAATGATGGTTTTGGTTAAGGCTATCAGCTCAATATAAAGCATTTCAAATGTCGACGTTGGCAAAGTCCTCATTTGACACTCACACCAAATCATCTTAACAAAAGCACTCTTTCAATTCTCAAAACCCCTTAGCAATCAACATTCTAATCAATGGCTTCGCAAAGCTTTTCAATGCCATAAAGATCTGGTTGTTTTTTCAGTGATTAACCAAAGTCTAAGGTTGAAATCTCAAACATGCCCTTTTACGTACATGTAAGTAGAAGTAGGCCTTGTATACAGTAACTCACAAGTTGGTAAAGTCTGGCATGAAGAATAGTAGTTTACCAGTGGCGGATCCAGGATTTTGTGAAAAACGTCAAAATTCCCGGGGGCTGAAAGGCTGAAACTTGTCAAGGAAGCTTCCAAACGGTACATTTTGCAAGATTTTGCAGACTTACCGGGAAGCGCGCGTCCCACAATCCCTGTATCGCCGCACCTGTTACAATACATGCAACAATATATGACTTTACAAGCTAAAATTTTAGCTTAATAATCTTAAGGTATGTTTTAAAAGTAGACTTTAAATCAAACTCTCCAATTATGGCTATTATTTGAAGTGCACTTTGACCTTGAGCAAAATTGTTTTACAATGAGTTGACAAGGCTTTTCTAAATGTACTAGCACCATCATTACCAGGTAAATTTTCAGATGCATTTTAAAACACATTTTGGTCATGTTTTTTAAGGTGGTACCCAATTGTGTCCCATTGACAAAAGGGCAGTTTTTAACTCTACTTTTTGTTTTTCTTTCAAATTCTTACAGCTATATTGAAATAAAAATAGAAGTGTATTTTGCAATGTTGGAAAGAAAGACCTTTTTCTTTCCGGCAATATATATAATTCTAATTATCCTAGGGCCCCAAATTGTTTACAGGCTGTTCCAAATAAATTATGTTTCTGTTGGGTGTACATAAAACGACAATTTTGTGTCAAATAACATTGAAAATGTACATGCCTCAACCTCCTCCACCGCCACCCTCCCGTAGTATAATTAAGTTTAATGAGTTATTATTACTGCTAATTTGGGTGTATTTTTTGGATTGTATCACCACCAACACATTTGGAAGACTATAAATCTCTATAGAGCCCAAATCATTACATTTTATTGGAGGATTTAAGGTATGACCAGAAAAGGAACATGAAACCATAAATATGTTAACAATCCACCATTTTGGGGTGCCCACATTAAAAAACATGACTAGTTACAAAGTGACAGTCAAGCACATGCGATTTTAGCTCTATCTTGCAATTTGTATAATTCACAATTCAACTTGGCAGTCTAAATGAAATGTATCAGCAAGAGTCACTTATTTCTACAAGTACGTTTTTTATGCCCGGGAATACCACAATCTGAACAAAGCTGTTCCTGCCAATTTTTGATGGCAAGATTTTGCAGGCGTCTTGAAGTATACAGCCAGTGATATTTCATGATATCCCTTAATTCATACTGACTATTTTGTCTGGCGTTCATCTTTCTAAATCGTCGACACAATTTGTTCCCATGTTCATTGGGTTCGCTAGAAAATATACCTACTGATCCAAACATCTTGATCAGTTCAGGTACATGAGCCAATATCTTGTGAAGGTAATTTGGCATGTTGGCTTTGGTGTACTTGAAGTCTTTCTTCAGAAGGGACATGAAACTTGCAGCATGCTGAGTGTAGTGACGTAGAAGTTCTGGACATGTTTCTTCTGGTTTTGTGGCTTTCCAGACTATCTTAAGCAAGTTATACTTATTAACAAGCCTCTCGACAGCATCTCTTCTACCCTCAGGAATCAATTTCAGAACAACAGCCAGAGCCTTTGACTCGGTAAGTTGACGAGAGTAGTTACCGGGTTGCATTAGATGTTTCTGCAAACCCACTCCCTGCCGCAGTGCCTCGTTCAGCTGCTCTTCAGCGTCTTGTAATTTCCCCTTGCTAAGAATTATCACGGTCACGGAACCATGCATCTGTAAGCCCCCGCTATCTCTCGAACAAACACCTTTTTCAACCACAGGAGCATTATTGATTTTTCACCGGTGAGTTAATCAATGTGTGGTGTCATGCTGTAATAGCTTCTCCCTCCCTTATACCTTTTGCTTCATCTGCCAATGCTTTGTAGGAAAGATTGCTGTCATTTGTGTGAAACCTGTCAGCATTTGCCATATTTTGCTCCAAAGTTCTTGTTATTTTAGTGCAGCTGAAGGGATTTTGAAAAGCTTCTGAACGTGTGGTCTCACACATTGTGCAGAGAAACTCAGATGAAGATCCAGCCAGGCCAACCAATTTGCGTTCAAGTTTCTCATCGTACATCGTTCCATAGAATATGGGTCGGAACCTCCATGGATGTCCAGATCGGTTTTGAACTGTGATGACTGCATTTTGTAATGCCTTTCTTTCATGCATCAGGCAACTCAGTAGTGATGTCAAAGAATAGTAGTCGTTCTCATCCGCGAGGGCAGTGAGCATCGGGCGGCAGTTCATCTGTGAGTTTGGTTTTGTTTCTTCATAGATGACGGTTTCTTTGTCGTTTTGGTTCACAGTTATTTTGAGGACAGTAGAGCTGAAACGAATTGCCTTGTCTGGAAGTCTTGCTTTGCTTGTTTTATCTTGTTTACACTTAACGTCTCCCATGCCATCGCAGCCATCCTTCACATACACATTCATTGTTCCTCCGAATTCATTGGGATCCTCACCCACAGATGTCAAACCCTTTTCAATTTCATGCTCCAAATCTATAAGAGAAACTGCCAATGCGTCATCGTAATGGAACATTTCTGCTTTCACATTTGGTAGTCCTAGTTCAGGGAAGTTGTCTGGCACATTGTGAAATGCATCGACGGAGTCTCCTTCGGTGCTACTCTTATGCTCAATTGGCGGAGAGACAGTGAACTTAAATTCACTCGATCCTGGCAAGTACTTCTCCTCTTTTACAAGGGCACTGTACGGTTCAAAAACCTTCTTGCCTGCAGTGTAGTTTGTTACTTGTTGCGTCCTCCTGTATTTGGTGACGGACATAAAAGTCGAGACTCTTATCGCTAAGCACTTGCTAGAATTCATCAAGTTTACACCTGATATGATCGCCTTTACCTCCTTATATTCTTTCCACTGCTTCTGTGATCGCAAGTGATTTAGAAGAAGGGCATAATAGACAGTTTTCAGATTTTCACCTTTTGATTCAGCATGCTCTTTTACAGCTTTTTTGAGAGTTCTCAGCCTTGAGTTTTGGACAGGCTGTCGTAATTCTAGCATATCATCATGGCGTGGTCTTCCTCTCTTTGATGTGCTAGATGACTCCGACCCTGCCACTGATGTCAAGCTGTCGTTGAGGTCGGCTGAGGGGATGAGTCATCATCTGTCGATACTGCTGATACATTGGATCATTCCAGAAACTTAATTCCTTCTTGGAAGTTGGCAATTTCTGCAACAGAGTACATGAATCAATATGTTGTTTCGAATGTCTCTCACTGTTTAGTGCTCTGTAACACTACAAGTATCACATGCACTGCAATTGGTAGTGAGAAATTAAATGACTGAATGGCCTGTCACATTTCCTTCCTCACGTCACATCAACTTAGTAGCTGCTAGCTGCTCACAATACCCACAGCATGTAACCTCCATCACCCAAGGTTAATCAGTTTTCACAAACAAATGGTTGCATTTAGTCTGAAAAGGATTGTTTAGTATGCGGTGGCAAATCCACACGAAGCTAGCTGAAGGGTACCCGCTAAACACAGTCCGACTGAAAGGGCTACCCGTGAACCTGTTCAGTTTTTTCTGCTACCATCTGTTAGTATAAATCAATTTCTTATTGTCCTAAACGAGAGTTTTTCTTCACGTTTCCTTTTGCGTGGCCGTAACAACTGTGATGAATCGGCCCAATTCGAATCAAGAGTGGTCTGTCAAGGGATGCACATACCTGTGGGTGGATTGTTACTTATGTGTGGGATGCCTGGTAAATTTTCTTCTTTCTCTCCTGGAGTAACCCCCGCAACTTTTTCGCTTGGATTTTACCCTTGCTTCTGATTTTCCATCCACGGCCACAAACCGCGTGCAGAAATTGCAATCACTTGTATGCTGAAGCACTCATAGCCTCGTCTGGCTTGTTTGTGTATACAACACAAACACTCTTTCATCTCCTGTGCTTCACCACCCACCTTTTCCACACTAAGTAGCATTAGGTGACAAAAAATTTTGGGGCAGGTGGAAACTTCATTATGTCAGGTTTCGAACCCAAATTTACGGAAAACATGCTGGACGGCACTCAGTTCTAAAATGGCACAAATTGGATCTGGTATCACTCCATTGCATTCATATTCTTTTTTGTTTTTTTTAATCTTTTCAAAGGCAAAACCGCATTACACGACACACTTCTCAATATTCGTCCTTGTTCATCATTGGCCATGAGGTCTGATGGCACCTGTATTTCAATAAAATGAAAAAGACAAAACTGTAAAAAAAGAAATAACAAAGAAATAAATAAAGGTACAGTTTAAGGTGCAACAAAGAATTTGGGGCACCCGATATTGGTGTTTTATACATGTAGTTATTTAATACAGATAGACCCCAAGTAGATTTCTAAACTTGTCTTGGGTTACAGAAATGCCTTGCAAGTGAAAAAAAGGAAATTTTCATTGCTTACAGGTTCTTTCGTGATTCCAGCCCCTTCTGTATTATTCATTGTTTTCACTAATTCCTTGAGAAAGCCTTATTCACAACATTTTAGCTGATCCGTCTTTGCGGTTATGAGTAAATGCGCGTTTCCTCCCCATCACTGTGCTATAAATTTTTCTGTCCGCTTACGGACAGAAAATACAAAAGTGCGAAATTCTTACAGACAATGGCCGAATTTCACTTAAGATTTGGCAACACATGAATTTCTAATGTTAACGGTTCAGATTATATTAAATCTCAACTTTTTTGAGGTAGCGGGGGAACGAGGCTGTTGATCACTAATGCTTCCTTTAATTTCAACAAGCTCATTTTAGTATTTGCTCCTATGTGCAAAATTGAAAAGTTTAACCTTTTTTTTACCCAAGAAATATTTTCATCAGCTAATCTTAACTGCATGGGGGCATTTTTTTGATAAAAGCTTTACATTGGGTCCACAAATCAGAATTTTCCATTTTTTTTTCGGAACACCTGTTATGTGAAATCTCTCGCTGCAGCAACCTTTAATTGACAGATCATAAAAAAAAGTTTTCTACAATTGCCGTCAATATCTCTTAACACCTAACCGTACGCGGGCAGTTGCCCATAAAAACAGCCGAGAGTCAATAGAGAAGTCAACGCATAAGTGTCTCCTAACGTCCCAGGTGCCATGAAAATCAATTTCATTTGCAATACATGCTTTCCATGCCTTTGAGGCCGTTGTAACAAAAACCACCCGCAGCAGAGAAACGACAGAAAAAGATTTTTAGTCTCACATTAATGGGCAGCAAAGGTCTCTGTGGGAAAAGCAGCCGCAAACTCAATCAAAAGTTTTTACCCCTGCGGACTTCGGAAGGTACCGTAGTGCAATGGTGGATACCGTGTCGACCGGAACTAATGGTATTTGTTTATGGTCGTGGACGTCACATAAGCAATTGGTTTTAGGCGATCTCCTTAAGGGAAAGCAGCCGAGAGGCAATAGACAACAATGGGTGTTCTGAGGGTAAAGCGGACGAGGTGCAATAGAAAGGCATTGGTCCCTAACATTATGCTTTGTTTTCACCATTTTCATCATTCACATTTAATTTTTCATTTTTCCAAGATGCGTTCGCGCAAAGACATTAAAACACCCGCACGCTTCATTACGCGGTGTATGTGCTTAAATTCTCTCGCCGTTAAGACCGGGTTGTTTTTGTGACTTAAACAGTCAAATAGCTGTTTTAATATCAGCAAAAAATACAACCAGGATTGTCTGCATTGGATAAGGGGTTGGTACATTTTGTGACCCCACTTTGTCTGCAGCACCCCGTTTTTGGCTCAGATTCGCAGCCTTGACGGGATAAAGTGCATGTGATAACTGTACTTTATTCCGTAAAGGCTGCTGAAGTTGCGATAAAGTGGGTGCAGAAAAAGTGAGTGCAGACAAAGTGGGGTCATAAAATGTACCAACCCTTGGATAAACCTTTGTTGGTAACGATAGAACAGGTTGAGTTTAAAATGGGTGCAAAAATCAGAAATTCATGTAAAAACAAAAGCACTAGGGTTAACCCTACTGCTGCTGCCCTTAAACACCCATAAGTTAACAGGCTTTAACCACAGTCAATTCACTTATATCACTGCTTTAGGGTAAAATGGGACCATTCAACCTCTCCAAATTGTTTTTCCCACCTTATTACATTTGTAGGTAAGCAAAAAACAAAAACAACAAAGTTGTAATCACCTTGGATTTAAAGGCCAACAACAATGGGATGGGCCATGAAACAAACAAAGATGGACAATCTGTGAAGCCTTGATGTGATGAAAATGGCTTGGTAAGCTAAGCTGGCTGGGATGAACAAGGGCATGGACTTCGTTATGTCTGCATCTAAATGAAACAAGAATGTAACATGAAGGTGAGGTTTAGTATTATCATGCAAGTGAAAACAAAAGGGTGGTTAAAACTGAACTGTATTACATTACAGGAGGCAAGTGTTGACAAGTACAGTAGGGCACTTATAATACATTAAAAATTAAATCTTTGTGTTCCCAATGACAAGTACATGCACCTGTCCGTTTAATTCCAACGTTTACATGCCACAAATAATGGTTGATGCATCAGTGCAACGTTCAGGTAGGGCAAATAACAAAAGATTAGACACTGTACATTGGTAAGTACGGCATTTAACACTTTAGTAAAGGGCGAGTGTTTATCGTCCTTATATTAAAAAATACAACATACTTTTAGTGGGCTAACATTTACACATGCACATGTGCACGTAAATAGTGAAAGCTACATGCACAGCCAAAAAGTTGCGTGCATTTGTGAATGTGTGCATGGGGTATTTCGAACACTGCTACCCACATACGTAAAAATGGCAGTACTGTACTTTTGAAAATATATTTATATTGATGTTTTTATGTTTTTTGGTGTTTTTTACTTTTTTATATCATATTTTCTATACTGGCTGAGGCCAATTAGAAATCTCTCTCAAGTGCCCTTACAGAGAGGACGCTAAGAAGACGCTATATCACTTGGGGGTCAAATTCTCGGGCCCGATTTAGGGTATGGCACATGATGTTCGCCAACCCGGAAGGACAAATAAGTTTTGACACGCGTCACAACGATTTTTTTGGTGTTTTGTAATTGGTCAAGAGGCTTGACGCCTTTAATAGCGCGTGCTTTAATTTGCAAATTTGCGTGCGGTCTGCTTGCCTGAGAGATAATTCTGACAGTGATTCTAATTTATAATGCCTATTATGGGAACATTTCATCACAAAATTCACTGTCATTAAACCCCCGGTGGCCAGTGTATTCAAAGGTTGATAGGATGCAGTTAACAATGACTTCCGAAACGCACCCTAATTGCTAAACAAGTTATTTCAACGACTGAAAAATCATTGTCCAAGCATTTTTGTGTTTTCGTCCTGCTGAGCATGACTCCTCCCTATGTACATATCCTAATGCCATTAACTTAATCAAATTGGAGGAGTCATGCCAAAATAGTGTGAAACTGATCATATGAACAAATTTTTGCCTCATATTCTCCATTAATTTTCACGCTTCATGCGAATAAATATTACCTGATTCCAATCCACCTTGAAAAGTATTCCTTAGAGTGTTATCAACAACAGAGAGTCATAAGATCTTCAACTTTTTATGAGTTAAACTTAATGAATTTTAAGACTTGTCCTTAAGATTCGGAACCGTTGACTAAGTCCTGATTTTGTATTGCCAAGTGCTTAATGAAATCTTTAGCTTGTATTTAATTGGATATTACTGGTGCTAAAGGTAGAAGAGTGTTTATCGAAATGCACCGGTGTTAGAATTAAAATTGGAGGTGACCATTGTTTCAGGGTCGAAATTGAAGGCTACACAAAAATGTCATAGCTGAATACCATAGTTTTGGACTTCACTATGAACTGTTAAAGGCTACTGTTAAAGAAACGTCATTTGAATTCCCAATTATTGGGACTATTTTGTGTTTTGGCTCACGATAACAAGTTTTTTTTCGTCAGTTTTTGCTACCGTTTAAACAAGTGAGCCTGCATTGTGTTGATAAACCGGTGTAACATGTAATCATTTATCTGGCTTTGCTATGTTGCTTACTTCCAATTACAATATTTTTGATGATTTTGATCTTGCGTACATGTACATCACAATTTCAGGGTTACAAAAAAACATACCCTTTTCCCTAGTTTTGCTGTTTTTTTGACACCCTATTAAACCGCATCCCGGGGGGCACTGACAATTGATAGAGTACTGGTCTGTGGCGGCCCTTAGAGACCCCCTTTTTTTTTTTTTGCTTCTCTCCAGCAGTTCCCAAGACCCCCAGATGAGCATACATTCAGTTTTAACTTTAAGTCCCCTTTTCCGAAAATATTTTGGCCTCAAACTGACTTTTTATATCCCCAAATTCAGCTCCCAGCCTGCAAATTTCTCAAATTTCAGTTCCAAGCACCTACTTTCGAGACAAAATCCTATCCCAAGCCCCCAATTTCGGAAATCTGGGCTGCAACGTCATCCCTACCTGAAAAAAGTTGGTGCGCCCCATGGACGCGCGTACATCGCACAGAATCAAATTTTGCAGTAATCTGCAAACACTAGACACTATAATTTTTTTTTAGCAACTAAATTATGCAAACAAAAAGGTTGTCTCAATTCACAAATGCCCCCCCACAGGCCATGCATAATTAAGTGTGGATGCTGCTATCATTAACAATCTTTAATCTTTAATTACAGTCTTTAATTCTGGGACAGCCGTACGCACAGAGCTTGTGACAAGCGTTCATGCATTCATCTTACGCACAAACTACGCCCTACCTGCTGCCGCCCTGCATAACGCGCTATATTGCCGTATGTCAAGGGCATTGGAACCTACGCCTCTCCAATGTAGCAGGTACGCACATAACTCGGTGACTTTTGGGTCGTTCGTGGTCCCGAATACTGACACGATTATACATGTACTAACTAAGCCTAATTCCATGATAGTAGGGCTATGACATGTGATGAGCGAGGGCCCATGTTTGGCTTTTTTTGTCATAAAATAATTGAAAAATTACCCCCCCCCACATTTGGCCAAACCACAATAAAACAAGAATTTCCACATTTCACAATGCTCACTCAAATTCAATGCTCAGCTCATAAAAAACAATACCATATCATCATGTAGCACAATGTATTTGTCTAATAATGTATGAATTTAAGACAAATCTCAGGCTAGTTTCATCTGTATGATTTAATATCATTTAACAGGTTAAATTCAAGGCCGACACGCGCCCGGTTATCCACTGGCTGTATACTCGACCCGGCAGACCTACCCTCTGGCCGGGCTTGACAACCACTTGCTAAGACACTTCCGAATTTGGCACTGGCCGTGGAAATTATCGCTTCGATGCACCCCGATGTAGTATTTTGGTAAAATTGACCCTCTCCGAAGTCCCTTTTCAATGAAAGTGTCGGCGAAATAGAGGATGCGTCGGC
>JAMKCH010062603.1:0-23565 GCA_023653785.1 Ophioderma brevispina
GCGTGGGCCTATAAATCAGATTGACCTCAAATTGACCCCTTCCTGACCACTGATCTCAAATCTGTGTACACCCCATTGGGCTTTGCATCAGGTCTTCTGACCAAGTCTAGTGATTATAGTACCGTAATTGATTTGTGGCAGAAACAGCAAAAAGGAGGGTAAGAGCGACAGACCTTTAATGACCCCTGCGTGGAACCTTGACCCCAATCTGTAAACAGCCCCTCTGGGGGCTTGCGTCGCGGAATTCTGACGAAGACTGGTTATTATATCTTGACTTGTGGCATAAACAGCAAAAAGGAGGGTAAGCGCGACTGACCTGATCAATGACCCCTGTTGACCTTTGACCCCATCTGTAACACCCTTGATGGCACTTGGGTCTGGGTTTTCGGACGAAGTCTGGTCAAGATCACGTTAACTGTGTAACACTAGTAGCATTTTGAAATATTAGAGGGGTTAGAGAGACTGCCCCTTTTCCCGACCCTTAATGACCTTGGATTTAAAATCTTGTGTCACCCCATATGGCCAGTCCGGCCTGGCAAACAGTGTGAACGAATGGCATCGATAGCACATGCCAAACTGTGGGTGAAGAAGGAAAAGGGGGTTAGCGCGAACAATGACTGCTATTGACCCTACATGACCCCCTATGGTCAAATTGTTTACACCCATAGGAAGCTTGATCGGGGTTTCTGTGGCCATTTCTTGGTTTCAAACTTCAATCCAACCAAGCATCTGGCACCATTAGCATTTTGAATCCAGGTACAAGAAAGAAGAAAGAAAAAGAAAGAACTCGAGAGAAGGCAATTATCATGTCGGCTGCACCGATATATAACGACACAGCATAAGCAGAATACTATGCCCGGTTCACGGGCATAGTAAAAAATTTAGTAGTGTTTGCTGACGATGTACGTGTAGTGAATTTTCTAACGTTTATACACTTCCGTTCGTGTAAACGTGGGTGTGGTGAGCGGGGGTTTAACGGTCAGCAGAACCAATATAGGACAATATTATAATTATTTCAAACAGTATTTTATACATCATTCAAAACATTGCTACTGCGCAACGATGTTCACGTGGGCGTTTACGACGGGGAAGAATACAATTCTTGAAATTTCCTCGTAAACACATGATGAATATCATCCGACCTCTAAAGAAAAACCCGACCTAAATGCAATGACTGCTATCACGTTGTACATGTGCTGTATTTTACCGATCTAATTAGTGTTATTTCGTACCTAATCTCGAAAATTTTAATTACAATTAGATCCCCGTATCAGGTTTTGTAAGATGTCAAAATTCATAAATTCTATGGAAAGCATAATTTTTTCACCAAAAAATGGCAACGGAGTGGCCGTTTTCCGTTTGATTTTGGTGAGGAATCAGTAAGAGTATCATGATGAAAAATTTTATTCATGAACTTCGCTGGGTACAACATTGACGTTTTGGATTCATTCATAAAAACTTCTCTGAGCATGAATGATCTCAAGCAAACTTCTGGTTCACGACGGTCACCGCGTTCAGTGACGTCATTAATTAGTGGCGTCACTTCATTAATTAGCCTAATCCAAATTTTTAAAGAAATTGTGTGTGTCACGACACCTAGAAGTTCCTAATTACTAATTCTGATTCTGTAGTAGGGCCTCTTTCTAATGAATCTATAGACTATTTCAATATTCTAAAACTCAATTTATATTTTTTGTTCGTAACACTAGTACGTAGTGCCAATAATTGTAGAACTTTCCCTATACCTTTAATATTGACCGTTATCTTGGCGTCAAGTTACAATCACCGGCTATGAGTTTGAGTTCATAAATAATGCTCACTGTTCCAGCATGTAGTCAACTTACAAAGACCTGCCTTAAACTTACTGAAAAAATCTCTGTCGCTAAATCAAGCTGTGGTTGATTATAGTAATTCCCCCGACCAACTGGATGTATCCCTCCATCCTGCAACATAATCAAACAATAATAAACACAATAAATTGTCCTTTGAATCGTTAAGTTGCCTCAACTAATGCCAATTTGTTGATTTTGAAATTGCATTCCGCTATAAGAGCAAGTATCAAAGGGTCAAGCGGTGTGGCGAAAAAGCAAGCCCATTGATTACTTCCATTCGCAGTGAGGCGATTGTTCTTTCGCCAAACCGAATATGGACCCAAGATCAAGTGTTACGCATACTCACACGCAGAAATCGCTCCCTACGACTGGCAGTATATGCCTAATACCTTCACCCCGGTTGACCCCTGTTTGACCCAAAGCATGCATCAACTTACAGTTGTTTCAAAATACCACCGTATATTTAATGTTTTGGACTTAGGCTCCTAATAAAATTTGGAGTACCCTGAAATTGATGAAAAACTATACCTTTGACAGATTTTCTAAGACTTCACAATTATAGCAGTGATGTAAACGTTTGAAAGATACTTCTTATCAAAAGTGAGACCATATCCTGTAGCCTGATAGAGGTATTGGAATGTCACTCTAAATTGAAGTAAACTGATATTCCGTTGCAGGACCTGAGCTACTTGATCAGTGAAGACATATTGTTGAAGGACATGAATCTCAGTCGTGCTAGCAGGACTAAAACAGTAACACTACCATGGTTGTCAGTCACTGCCGACAAATCCAGTCATGCAGTGTTTGTCATGATCATTCACAGTGTTCATGCCACACATTGCAATCAATCATCTCATCCTACGTCCCAAGAATGGACACGGTTAGCACTCATTCTAACTACACGTTAACAAAATCGAATGAAGATGCAACTGGAAGAGGTAAGTAGCTGATAAGGGGAGAACGTCCAATTATCCAAATATGATTAAATCAACCATATGGAAATGAAAAACATTCCGGTGTGGTTGCAATGTGATCGTTGATGCGAGGAACAAGACCCGGAACCGGAAGTGAAGGGAATTTCATTTAACATCTAGTGATGGGCAATACTTTTTTGGATGCTTGTGAACACCAAGGAAGGGCCAGCCGGGCCCCAGGCCAGGTTTTGCTGACTTGACTAAGGTTTTTTCTTAATTGTTTTTTCCTCTATCAATACCGATACAATCATGACAATGAGAATCCCTTCATAAGAGTTTTTTTCGAAAAAAAAAACCAAAAAAAAAATAACACAGATCACAAGACAGACAAAACTGACCCACACACAAAAAAAATGGTCAAAACAAACAAATAAAAACAAACAACAAAGACATCAAAACACACACACACACACACAAAACAAGACATGTCATGACATAACTAAAATAAATAGACAAATAATTTTTCGTATATTTTTCTTTTATTATTATAAAATCAAGGGGGAAGTAAAAATAAAAGCTAATTAATAAATTAATTTTCATCCAAGTCAAAAGGAAACTTTTTTAAATGCTTACCTAATTTGTCATTTTTTCAGCAATCTTATACTTGTCTTAAATTTTAGTCTGAACATTTTGAGGAAGGCCGTGAAATTGGATTAATTTGTTGAAATTTGCATCTATAGATGTAAAATTTCAATTGATCATGCACTATGAAGAGTTGAGGTTTTACCCACACCAAACATTTTCTCAAATTTAGAAAAAATTGAACTGATCCCGGGAACTGATCACCAGTTTTTCTGCACAAATAATTGCAAAGACTTTCCCACAGAGTCACATTCACAAAAAAAAACGCGAACAAGCGATTTAGGCACCTTGCTACAAAATTAGAAATTTGGTGACTCAATTTTGCAAATTTTGTGCAGAAACTTATTTGTACAAATTGATCAGAATATTTTAACATAAACAACGTCACCTCATTTGGGTTTCATAGTACTTCTAAAATTATTACAATGAACAGAGGATTACTTGACTAAGTTAGTTTCCCTTGAAAATATTCCTAAATTAATTCTGATGATGCATTTGCCATTTTGCGTGTTACCTGGAACACTCAAGTATGATAATAAGCTTATTATATTAATATTTCGCGATCACCTGGGTTTTGCAATCACCTGGCATGAATGACCCTTGGGTTTGTAATTTGTTTGACCTTGAATGACACCTGATGACCTTGTCATGACCTTTAAAATTTTCGGCATCAACAATCGACCCCGCCCACCAAGTTTCATGTCCATACACCAATGTTTACCCCATTTTGACCTCCTACGTGAACACCCTGGAATGACACCTAATTACCTTGTCGTGACCTTTAAATTTTGGCATCAACAATCGACCCCACCTCCAATTAGTTTCATGTCCATACACCGACATTTTTACCCTATTTGACCTCCGTTGACCTTGAATGACCCCTGTTACCCTTGTCAACACCTTTACATTTTCGTTCGGCATCAACAATCACCCCCCCCCACCAAGTTTTCGTCTGGTACAACCAAGTTTACCCCTCTTTGACCTCTTTTGACTTGATGACCACTGATACCTTTGTCGTGCATTGAATTTTTGGCATCACAATCAGACCCCCCCCGCCGCCAAGTGTCCATATACCAATGTTTACCCCATTTGACCGCCTTTGACCTTGAATGAATCCCTAAGTACCTTGTCGTGACTTAAAATTTCGGGCCTCACAATCGGCCCCCACATCCAATTTTCCATGTCCATACACCAATGTTTACCCCATTTGACCCCACTTTGACTGAATACCCGGATGAACTTTTATCCACTAACCTATACAAACTCGGTCTTCGAAGGTCAAGGGGTATCCCCCACCACTTTTTCAGGACTGCGACCCTCGGTCTCCGAGATAAAGGACTTTGACCTTGAATGACCTCTAATGACCTCTGATTACCTTGTCGTGACCTTGAAAATTGTTGGCGTCAACAATCGACCCCGACCCTCCAAGTTCATGTTCATACACCAACGTTTAACTCATTGACTCTTTGACCTTGATGACCTCGGAGAAACTTTGATCCCTAACCAATACAAACTCGGTTTTTGGAAGGTCGGGGCACCACCCCCACGTTTCAGGACGTGCAACCCTCGGTATCCAAGAAAATTAGACACAGGCCCATTTGACCTCCTTGACCTTGAATGAACCCCTGATGACCTTTGGGATCCACGAACCAATACAAACTCGGTATTCGGAGGTCAAGGGGCACCCCCCCACGAAGCTTCAGGAATGTGCGCCCATCGGTCTCCGAGAAAATAGACCCGGTCAGACAGACAGACAGACACACTGACAGACCACCGGTAATTTATATAGATAGCTAATAGTTCCCACACACCACACAACGTGCAGACAATAACCAAAGCAAACAAAATGAAACAGAGCCAAAACACAAACAAACAAAAAAAACCAAACAAACAAACATTGAACTAAACAACAACAAAACATACAACAAACAAAAAGGGTGAAAAGTGTTGTTTTTGATGACCGGGATAGCATCGACACATAAGTTAAGAAGTTTTAGACATTGTTTTCAAAGAAAACAAGACAGTTTTCCTGATCATGCTTTGTTTATGAGTCCAGGCATAAGAAACATGACATTTTCCATAATGCACACCCAATTTTTTTTTGTACCGTTTCTATGATAGGACGCAAATTCTCTCCCCCTCAGAACATGCCTCGGCCCCCGGCCGCCCATTCTGACCACCAACCAACCACCGTGGCCCACCTCACCGTGCCAACTACCACCAACCAACCAATCAACCAACCAACGCACCAATCAACCAACCAACACTCGTCCAATAACCAACCACACTCATCTAATTCACCACTGTATTGATTACCGATAACCAACCAACCCAATCCAACATTGGCGGCATGGCGTATCAGCTGGGGGTCCAGCTCCCCGCTGCTAACCCCCCCCCCCCCCCCGCCCCACCAGCCCAAATGACCTGACCGTTTGTACAGTGTCCTATGGAGACGGACCCAAATTCGCCCCGGAAAAATTCTCCCCTCAAAATGCCTCGGCCCCCTTGGTGACCACCACCAGCGGTAACTACCAACCGTGCCAACAACCAACTCACTCGTCAACTACCAACCAACACTCGTCTATTTCACCACTGTATGATTACAAACCAACCATTGTCACCCCCCCCCCCCCCCCCCCATTTTCAAAGATCCGGTTACGCCACTGCAACCAACACCAACCTGCAGCCTACTTCACCTCATCCTCATGTAATACCGGATTCTTCAATTAAATATCAGTCATCGCCCCACCCTATCATTACTGCTCAACCAACTAAAACTCTGAAATGGCTGCCGACAGGAAGTTAGTAAACTGGTGCATTTTTCTATGCCAAGATTTATTTCTGGTGAGTTTTGACTACGTTTACGTTTTGATAGAATTTCGAAACGATAGATCTACAATACGCTTGAATGTCTTGTTTCTGGTTTCTGGTCTATTACTACCCAACACCCCTAAACGGGGCAAAACGGTAATGATGGGCACTTCAATGGCGACTTGTTGGTTCTTTTTAAGTTCTTGCTGTAGTTATGTGTTCTTAGCTCCGTTTTGAATTTCTGCTTATCTATATGTTGGTGATGTAATTTGTAGTGAGTTCCATGTCTACCATGTCCTGGTATAATGATACTCTTAGACGTTTTTATGTGTTTGTGATCTGAACTAAATTGATATGTCGATAAGATCGTGTGACCCGGGGCGGTAAGCAGATCTTTTCGACGGTAAATGCGAGGCGACCCAGGAGTGCTTCATGAAAGTGTTTATTCTTGCACTTTCCATCTGAGTTCTAAAGTATCCCTCCAGTTCTTCCTTCATTTTGCTGACGCGACTGTAAACCTTCCATCATCCAATCCCCCATTAAAGCGGCGAGCACTTCTGTTTTGACCCCCTTCCCAACGTCTGTACGAGTTCCTTAGTGTGTGGGTCCCATATGGAACTACCATATTCCATACAGGGGCCCGGACCAGCGTTTGGTACGCTAGATTCTTAACAAATCTGTTGTCATGAGTAACAGATTTGCCGGACAAACCCCCAGCGTTCTATTTGCTTTAGATCTTATTTTGTGAATATGGAAGCCCATCAGATTTGATGTAATCTTGTAATTCCTAAGTATGGATATTCGTTTGTATCAGCCATGTAGTTATTATTTACTGGTGTAATTATATTATTAATGGAGATCTTGCATGAGTTATTCTTAAAACCAAACATTTCTGTGCATTGAACATCACCTGCCATCTACCTTGCCAGGCTGTCAACTTATCTAGGTCATCTTGTAATATGCCAGCATCCTCAGGACCGTCTATGACTCTATATATGATATAGTCGTCAGCAAAATAATTTTGAGGCTTGATTTATATTGCTCGGCGATATTTAAAAGACGATAAAAATCTTTAGGTCCTGTGACTGGTGCCCTGTGTACACTAGAGTCAACATCCCCCCACTGAGAACATTTACCGTCAATAACCAACGCGTGTTTGCGCTTGTCAGAAAAAAAAAAAAATCTGCTTCGGTCCATTTTAACGCTTTGCCACGTATCCCATACGATTTAACTTCAGGAAAAGCCTTGGTGGGGAACCTTATCAAGGCTTTCGCAAAATCCATTTTGATCACGTCGACCTGTTTTCTTTGGTCGACTTGAGACGCAATCTCATGATGGTATTTTAAGTTGCGTCTCGCATGAATGGTTTTTGCAAAAGCCATGTTTGATTTCACATATGATTTGTCCTTATCCAGATGTTCATTACTTGCGACGTTAAAGATGTGTTCGAACACTTTGCTACAGACAGATTAGATTAACTGAAGGCGTCATTTTCTGGGTTGGTCCTATCGCCCTTTTTATAAATAGTAGTACATATTTGAAATGCACCAATCTGCTGGAACTACGCCAATGTCAAATGAGTGCTGAAATAATATTTGGTGCCCGGCCTTATTTCCTTTGCTGTGATTTTTAGATATTTGGGCAACACCCCATCTGGGCCTGAGGCTTTGTTTGGATTCTTCTCTGATACCAGTTTATAATGCCGTCTTCCTCATAGACAATTTCAGGCATAGTGGAACATCACTTCAGGCTCAGTGGGATATTTTCCAAATTTTCAATAGATTAACTGCGACTTGAATTGTTTACCTTATAATTCGGCCTTCTGCAGGCTATCCATAAGAAGCTTACCACTAGTCGGGTCTTTAAGAGCAGAATACTAGTATTGTCCGTTTCTGATTGATTTTATAAGCTAAACTCTGCTTTGTGATGCCAACATGTTCACGAAATTCCCTCTATATGATTTCCTCTTTTTCTTTTTAAACATTTTACGGACCGGCGTAAAAATGGTTCCAGTTCCCTCCGTGTGT
This sequence comes from Ophioderma brevispina, assembly GCA_023653785.1. Classification (NCBI taxonomy): domain Eukaryota; kingdom Metazoa; phylum Echinodermata; class Ophiuroidea; order Amphilepidida; family Ophiodermatidae; genus Ophioderma; species Ophioderma brevispina. Next base: position 8,227 of record JAMKCH010062603.1, read on the forward strand.
GTTTCGCTTTACTGCCTATTATAAGCCCTTTGCTTACGTTCTTTGAGACTTTTGAGTTTGGGGGAAATCCATGCATGTTTTGTTTTGTTTTTTTGCATTTTAGATGGGACATGATTTTCAATGGATACGCAACCTCATGTTTGAAATCAATCCAAAGACTATTTGCATCAACAAGAGATAGGTCCCTCTTGAAAATCATGCTGATTTTCCAAGGCATCAGCCTTTAAACCATCAATATTTGCTTTCTGATATTGAAACACCTCCTTGGGGGTTTTTTTTTGATCTTTTAAACACCTAAATCAACTCAACAGCTGAATACCATCCCTGTCACTGATGCCTGGCACAGTGGTAGCTTTATTAACAGTGTGCTATTAGTGTGTGAAGAAAAGATCTAAAATTCTAATCTCCACGTGTGGTCTATCAATGATCTGTTCAAAACCAAAGTCTGCATCCATTTCTATCCATTTCCTATCCAATCCCGGTTTCCGATCAAACCGGCGTAATACCTGCGACTCCCAATTACACCCACCCTATTAATCTCCTGAACCAAACATTGCTCTGGTGGGATTTTTGATTTTATTTAGGGAATCCCTCAGCATCTTTAAATACGCCATGTCAGAGCTAGTGGTCTATGTAAGCCCAACAATAATTGGTTTGCAATTTACCAACTCAATTGGCACCCGATTAGTTCACAAGTCCACCTCTAGGTTCAACCCTGTGCGAATACAAACAATATCTTTCTTCGTGCGATCAAGACCCCTCCATGCGCTTGGCCCTTTTCACTGAGTTTGTGCTATCTTTTCTGATGACCGAATAATTTTTTGGAAAAATCTCACTGCTATGTATGGATCTTTGAGCTAACTGTTTTACGCTATTTACCAAGTTGCATACAAGTTTTCTTTGTCGTGTCACTGTCACAGTGTCAGTCGGAGTCAGTCAGTGTCAACATCATTGTCGAACATGGATGGTGATCATGGGTCAATCAGTGGCAGTGCATGACTTACAAAAGACAAGCGGCTAGGGCCGACCATGTAACCTTGTCATCAAGTAGTCTCTTTTGTTGACCCAATTAAATCACGGTTACATCATACCTCAACTCCCATCCCCATCGATCTTGATCGAGAACCTATAACCGTAAATGCAGTGGCATTTAAATTACGGTTAGATATTTCGAAAAAATCGATCCCGGGGCCAAACAAGCGAATCTAGCCGTGCCCGTACGTACATTCAAAGTACTAAAATCCTTATGACATAATAATGACTACGGACTCCCGGACGTCTCGTCATCAGAAGCCTTGTGTGTGACATGGTATTCGCACTGAAGTGTCACGAACACTTTACACGAGCAGCACGATAATATCACTGAAGTGAATATACCTTGACGTCACTGGCTAGCTAGTTATAATCTGTGATGTAAAATCTCGGTCATCATATTCGGGGATTTGGAAATTACTTGAGAAATTATTTTGAGAAATGAAACAAAAAAATAGTTTTCAAAAGTGCAACTTATTTTCTTATAATTTGGAAATTACTTTGAGAAAGTATTTTGCCAAATGGAAACACAATAGTTTTAAAAGGTACAGATTATTTTCTTACTTTGTTGATTATAGTTATGGGATTTTGGAAATTACTTTGAGAAATCATTTGAGAAATGGAAACAAACATAAAGAAAGAATCAATAAAAATTTTGAGCACTCAAAACCAACCTTCGAATTCTATATTAGGCCTATATTTAAATATACGACCTTTTTTACTCTCAAAATTTTGTGGGCCTTTTTTACGTAAGGTAATCATAGTATAATTAGGAATTAGAATCGGGTAAAAGCGACACTATTAGGCCTAAAAAACTGTTGATTGGAGTAATTTCGGTCGACACCCGGAGGATTGAAAATAGGCAGCTGTTGCAATATCAATATATAAACTGTAATAATAGCACCACGCATGGCGTCACACCACAATGGCAGGCTTGCAGGCTCGTGATCTCGACCACAACTATGTGTGTCTGACGATAGATCAGGGAGTGCGGACTCATTAATATGCATAGTATTATTATAGGCTATGAATGGACGACGGGCAGGCTAGGATATCGTTGTGTGCCAATGGCTTGGCCTGATCAATACACAAATTTGTACCGTCTCGGTGTACACTATTCAGTCGGGTCGCATCCGGGTTTTGCTCCATTTATTGACACTTCTCCCCAAATCTGCGAGTGAAACTTTTGATTGAGTATATGGAGAATTCTACTCTTTGACAATTCTTTCGATTTGACGTGATGGATTAAATTTTTTTGAAAGGTGATTAAGAGAATATCAAAATGCCACACATATAAGAGTAATTGATTTCGTAAAAGGATTAAGGCTCGGTTCAGAATAATTGAACTTGCCATTCAACACATTAGTAATCTTTCATCAGTATTCAGAGGGAGGTTAAGGAATAGCCTGTTTATGGGGGGGAAAAAAAAAAACCGGGACTGCGACCGTGAAGAATTTGCATCGCGATGAATGGAGCTCATGTACAGATCAACCATATGTTGATAATTTAGTAGCACCATAAATGCTTTTCTTTTGCCAAGTTGTAAAGCTTTCGCAGCAACGAATTTGATGGAATACCAATTTACCATCAATATCCAAAAGGTCGAATAAAACTTATATTGTTCATTTTGATGTAAGGATTACTATTATTTCTGAAATGGAAGAAAGAAAAATGAATAGTTATACATAGATAGGCCTATTATGGTTATTTTATCCACAGAACTAAATAGCACTCTTTGGTATGGTATAGCCATGAGGCCTATAAGGCTAATGAAAGTTGATTCCCAGTTTTCCCTGTCCCGACTCCGGTCAGAAGAAATGCGATCAAATAACTCATTTATTCCAATAATTCATGATTCATATTTCCAAATGTTTAAGACAAAACGATTGTTTTAAAGTGATCTACTAACGAATGATGCATTTAAGCAATGTTTACGATGACAGGGGGGTAGAAGAATCGGAAAACGTCATTTTCTAAGATCAATAACCAATTTAAGTTGGTTCCCGGCTCCTTACCTACTTCCGTGTGTGTGTTTTTTTTTTTAAATCATTAATTTAAACCACCAATTGACTAGGTAGTCTTTTCAAAATGCTGCGTGTGAACTTATTTAACTGGATATATATACACAAGGAGCATTGATTGAGACTAGGTTTAGTCTCTCCGACAGGATGCATATCAACTTACGTCATGACGAAGTTTACACTTACAGCCTGTAGTTAAAGGCTCAGACTGAATGGGGAATTTCTACCGTGCACTGGGTAAACGCGCTATATTTAGCACGTTTCAACATAAATGACATAAGAAATTTACTGTCAATTTTTTCGAAGGTTTATAAATATTATTGAAAAATAAATTTACTTTAGAGAAATACATGATTATTTGCGAAATTATTGTTCATTTGTTTTACATGTGTGACCCTGTATGGATAATAAATCAAGCAACCCACTCATGTGTACGTGCTTTCGTTCTATAACCTTGCGTTTCGTTCATTGTCCATGTGTTTTTTTTTCGTCCGGGTTTTTCAAACTTAATTTACGTTGTTTATTTATGGCGTCATGTTGGTGCCAGTGAAACATAGAGGGAGGAAGGGAAGGGTATCCTTCCTTGGACGATTGTGAAAGCCGATTTTGGTCAGTCTCCCCCCAGAGACAACATTCCTTACGTGCTTTCCTTTGGTTGCATACATAAATGTATTGTAGTTGGCAAAAATGTGTTCAAGAAACTGGGTGTGTATGCAAACAACATTTCCAAAGAAGTGCTTTATCAAAGCACTTCTATGTGTAACCAAAGTTTATTTAAATGCACCTGTATAAGTAATGTGTTTCTTGCCTCAAAAAAAAGCATACGGCAGTTAACTTGGCATCAATATGAAAATCGAAAATAAATGAATAATGACACTTTTCCCACCATCATGACAAAAAATGAAACATGAAACTGGGAATCAACTTTCATTAGCCCTAATGGGGAAATTTTGTTAATGAAAACTCAACTACTTTAGTCAACGCAGTTAACATTTTTCCTGTTCAATTTTAAAGGGGAAATTAAAAAAAAAAAAAAAATTCTGATAAAAAAATAAAATGTCAACCAGATAAATGGCCGGACTGACAGCTTATGGTAGGGTTAATGTTTGTTCCAAATTTTAGTCATAAAAAAGATTCTAAATTCTATGGAAAATAATTTTTATAAGTGAAGTATATAGTTCAAGAAAGAGCTGCTCCCGTAAAAAGTGTAAATGTCCATAGTTGGGACTATACCAAAATTATCTTAATTAGTCCGCGTTATAGCTATGGAAATTGAATTTCGCGTTTTTTTTTTTATATATTTGATTTCATTTTTAGACTGAAAGCTATGCCTGTCCCGGCCTGAGGGAACAAAAACGTTTTAATAAGAATGAATAAATTAGGGAGAATGCGAATTTCAACATCAACTAAGAGCTCGATGGGTCGAATTTTGTAGAATACCTAGGCCTATGTATCTGCTAAAATGTTATGAGTATACTTCTGTAGTTGCAACTTGTTTCAATTGTAATGGTTGTTGCCACGACCTTGAAGCTGTCCATGCTACCGTGTGAGTCTTGTGCAATCGACGTAAACCAATTATTGTAAGGAGTACCGTCCGTCGTATGTTTGGATGATGTCATCAGTCAACAATATAAGAGTAACTTGATTGACAATGTTACCTGTCGGCCCCTATCCGCTTGTCAAAAAAAGCCTCAACACCCTAGGCCTAGCTAGGCCCTAGGCATACCTATGGCAGTCCAGGGTTTTTGATTTTTTTTATTCTAAAAAATAATAAGTGGTATTTTTAAAAATTTTATCAGATTTTAAAAATTTAAATCGCTTTTTTATTTTAAAAAATCGGAGTTTTCCGCAGCCCATGCTTAAATTATGTGGTCATCTAAAAGATGTGACTACTTGTTTTCTATCAATAAAATGGAAATCTTATCTATGTTACATTTTGCAATACTTTATCATTTTAAAGAGCATCTTAGTCTTATTAAATCATTTACAACATTTACATAATACCAACATCAGTTAGCAACTTGGGAATTTAATGATGCTGTGGCGGCGACTATTTCGCTATAGAAGTCACAGATGGGCTACCGGATGTTGGCGGCCATCATGATTTTATCCCGTATCTTATATCAGGTATCAATCTATACCCGTTTTTCATAACTTTCCCGGTCCTTCGACAAAATCTGACACCCAAGCATGAAAGTTTTAATTATTTTACCCATTATAGGCCGAATTTGTGCAGTTTTCGATGGTAAGGAACAGGTGAAATCTGGTGATACTTTGGCAGCTCCATTGCAGCTTTTCAGTCGGCAGTCCCGCACATGCGTAGATGGAAGCGGGGGAAATCCCTGGGTGTTGCCTACATGTAATTGGTAGCAATTACCTAAAAGTGAATAGGAAATACCCATTTTACTTTTTGTTGGCTGGTTTAGCTGGGGGTTTTCGGATTTTAAATAGAAGGGGTCCATTAGCAAAGAGGTGAATGGGTGTTATTCTATTTTCAAGTTATTTTTCCTTAAAATCTTTTTTAATGCTCAAACTTTTTTCAGTTTTAACAGGTCTCATTTTCAGAGTAAACAGATTAGTTTTTTAGGCTTTACTTTCTGGTTTTGATGATGAATGATTGATAATATGGTGGCGATGATATGGTGATTATGATGATATGATGGCTGCGATGTGATGATGATGAACGGCGATGATGATGATGGCGTGATGCCGGCGATGGTGATTGATATGATGGCGGCGATTGTGATGATGATGGCAGCGATGGTGATGAGCATAATTATTTTTAAACTTCTGTCTTTCTCTATAGAAAAATTTTTGCTTGATAACAAAAAATACAATGTCAATCCAGATAAATGCCTGACTGACAGCTTAATGGAGGGGTTAGGTGTTTCCAAATTTAGTCATAAAAAGATTCCTAAATGTCTATGGTAAAATAAGTTCATAGTGAATATATATGTTAAACCAAGAAAAGAGCTGCTCCCTAAAAAGTGTAAATGTCCTAGTTTTGTGGACTACCAAAATTATCTTAATTATGTCCGCAGCGTTATAGCTATGGAATTGAATATTCGCTTTTTTTTTTTTAATTTTATTATTTGATTTCATTTTTAGACTGAAAGCAATTGCCTGTCCAGGACCTGAGGAGAACATAAACGTTTAATAGAGAAATTAATAAATTAGGGAGAATGCGAATTTCAACAACAACTTAGAGCTCGATTGGCGTAGAATTTGTAGAATAGCCTTAGGCCTATGTAATCTGCTAAAATGTTACGAGTAGGCCTATACTTCTGTAGTTGTAACTTGTATCAATTGTAATGTTTGGCCAACGAACTATGATCATTCCATGCTACCGTGTGAGTCTTGTGCGATCGACGTAAACCAATTAGTTTTAAAGGGAGTACCGTCGATCGTTAGTGTTTGGATGAGTCATAGTCACAATCGAAGAGTACTTGATTGACAAGTTTACCTGGTCGGCCCCTAGACGCTTGTGAAAAACGCCTCACATAACCTAGGCCTAGCAGGCCCTAGCATAGCCCTAGGGCATGGCAGGGTTTTGATTGTTTTTATTTAAAAAAATAAGAAAGTTTTTTTTTTTTTTAAAAATTTTAAGTCAGTTTTTTTTAAAATTAAATCGATTTTTATTTTAAAGAAAATCGGAAGTTGTTTCCGCATCCCAGCTTTAAATATATGTGGTAATCTAAAAGATGTGACTACATTGTTTTTCTAAGAATAAATGAATCTTAATATTGTAGCATTTTTGTGCATACTATTATTCATTCTTTTAAAGAGCATCTTAGCTATTAAATCATTTAAAACATTTCATACCAGCATCGTTAGCAACCTTTGAATTTATGATCTGTGGCTGCGCTATTTCCGCTATAGACGTCACACGGGCTACTCGGATGTTGTGGCGGCCATACGATTGTCCCGTATCTTATCATACATGTATATCAACCCCGTTTTTCATAACTTTCCCGGTCATTCTACAAAATCTGACACCCAAGCGATGCCAGTTAGAATTTATTTTTTACCATTATATGCCGAATTACTGTCAGTTCGATGGTAGGAACCGGTGACTTCTAGTGAGTACTTTGGCAGCTCCAATTTCACTTTTCAGTCGGCAGTGGGCACATTGCACGAGATGGAAGCGGGGGAAATCCTGGGGTGTTGCCTAATGAATTGGTAGATATTACTCTAAAAGTGGAATTAAGGAAATACCCATTTTAGATTTTTGTTGGCTGGTTAGCTGGGGTTGTTTGTGGATTTTAATAGAAGTTCCAATTAGCAAAAGGGTGAATGGTGTTATGCTATTTTCAAAGTATCTTTTTCCTTAAATCTTTTTTTAATGCTCAAACTTTTTTCATTTCCAGGTCTCATTATTCATAGTAACAGTTTTTTTTGTACTATGTTACAGTTTCTGGTTTTTTATGATGATTATTGATAATGATGCGGCGATTGATGATGGTGATATGGATGATGATGGATGGCGGCGATGGTGATGATGATGACGGCGATAATGGATGATGGAGGTGATGGCGAGGCGATGGGGATGATATGATGGCGGCGATGTGATTAATGGCAGCGATGGTGATGAGCATAATTATTTTTACACTTCTGTCCTTTTCTCTTATAGAAAAATTTTTTTTGCATATTGATTTTTTACTATCACCTATTTTCCAGATCCCTGTTAGGGATAAATTTCAACATTTCACAACTCTTCTCTATTTAAACCAAACCGCAGTGATATATGATTTCCTGTTTTGGATTTTAAACATATTGGTCCATAATTTTTTTCCTCTACAGTTGCTGTGATTGGTTATGTGACATTTTTAAAGGTTTTGGTTTGTAGCCTAAAAACAAAATCCTTTAATCTTGCCTTTTACTTGTATTACATAAATTTCTTTTCTTTGCTGCTTCGTCTGACCTTCATTCTGCTTACATGTAGGGGCCACTAAAAAGGTTTGTCGCAGAAGAAAATGTGAAAAAAGCACGTGAAATGCATTTTTTTTGGGAGGGTGTGCTAATTCGAAATGCGGTTTTTTAAACACTTTACAGGTTTTCATCAGCCCCTTCGCAGGCGAATTTTCATTTTTTTAAATTCGAGTAGAAAATGTAAAGAAAATGATGCGCCGTTTTTTGTTTTTTTTAGTTTTTTTTGCTTAACTATAGCTTACCTCTTCAACTTACCTGTTGCTGCTGCCTTGCCTGCTATACTACTTTTCAAGCTTGGGGTATATTTGCATTGATTAGCCGGGGGGGGGGGGGGGTAGTTCTGGTAACCAACGCAGAGAGGTCACATTATCGTTTAATTACCACGACTCGTTATCATCTACTGGCCTCTAGTTTTGGTACTTTCAGATTTCGTGGCAATGTACAATACAGAACAGGCTAAATTGTGAATGAACTCCTTTTCTTTCAGCAAAAACTTACCCAAATGTCATTAAGCTATAAATTCTATTCTAGGCGTCTGCTCTAGACCCATTACATCACTCGGCATCATTGAAATCGTTATATTTCCTTCCGATAAGATAAAATTCAAGGGAAAAAGACACTGCCGATCTACTCGATGGACGTTGTTGATGTACGATGAATGAATGAATGCCGTATCGACGGAGTCAAAGGGTAGCTAGATCTATCCCACAGGCATATTGACGCGAAAAAGTATTTCTCTTTTGTCTTGTTGTTGGGTGATTAGCCATAATATATAGGCTATTGTCATCACGTAGCAATTAGAGTAGGAAACCCGATATTATATCATAAACTAGTCCCTCATGTCTTGTCCAATTCTTTTGAAACTCGGCAGTAATGCAGTAATGACATTTTCTGAAAGTTTGTTGTGGTTTGAAAATTCTGAGCCGATGTTGCGTTTTGGGCATGTTGTTTGGCCTTTTGTGTTTTTGGCATGACTTGTGTTTGTAGCAAAGATTATGCGGAATTGTCTGTTGTCCTACATTAGCTGCCTGCTGTTGAAGTTGAAAAGCCTGCATTATCAATTGCTGGCCTAGAGAGGCATTTGCATTTGACTAGCCTGGTGATAACCACTTGGCAGTAAATTTCATATCTAAGATGGATGACACTATGACAGTTATGTGTATCACTTCAATTAGCACTCTCCACTTTGTCCTTGATTTGGAAATTCAGTTGCTAGCTCTATAGTAATGTACAATTTTGGTTTTCACTAGACCATACTTTGTTTCATTTCAACTTTTATGCTTTCACAACTATATAGCATTGGTTATACTGTGTCCCCCAATCCATTTGTTCATCTTCGTATAAATCTAGTGGTGGGAGATATTAGCTGGACAATACTTTTGTCAGAATAACTTTCATCAACAACCATCACAGAAACATTGTTGTTGAAACATTATATAACAATCTTGAATACTCGGTATATAGGATTTGTCACAAAAAACTATGATCAGGCCTTAGCCGTTTTTAAATTGTTTCTATTAATTGGCAAATTAAATATAGTGTAAAAGACAAATGACTAAAGATTTAATCGATTAGTCATTTGTTTCTTTCACACTATAGTTTATTGTCCTAACATAATTTCTATACCTATTCATTTTAGCAATTGATTTGAAAAAAATTGTATTGTGTTGCATGTTTTTTTAGGTTAAAAACCCAACTTAGTCCTGGAACGTTATTCTTTGAAAGGTTTACTGAATTAAAAAGATAAAAGTTAACAGATTTTGAACACAGAAATTTTATAAACCAAAGATTAAAGAATAGTACATCAAAATCTAAAGTATTTTGTGAATCAATCACATTTTGTTTTTTTTTTAGAGGAAAAGGTGATTTATTGAGAGCTTGTTATTAACATCAACAAAAGTATGGTCTGTTATTATTTTCGGTTCTGTAGCATGCATTGTTGAAAAAATCAAGTAGCTTATGATATTCCAATATCAGCTATTATCTTACATTAGCCAGTTTCATTTGTTTGCTATTTTAATTTTAATGGGAAAGTTCTTTTTCCATAACAAAATAAGGATTTTCCACTGCACTTTATCCCATTATCACATGTACCAAAAGTTTACTGAACTAAAAATATGTTCTTGCAAACCAGGGGAAACTTTATAATTGCATAGAACATGTCCTGAATGCCAGGCTCTGTATTTAATATTAGCAGTTTATTTATTGAGTGTAATCTTACTGATGGCAATAAAGCAAATTGTTTTGGCACACTTTAAGACTTGCACGTGGTTACTTGAAAAGCCAAATTCTCTCACTCCAATCGTATATAGTAGCCTTACAAACACACTGCTATCTCAAAGGGTGTATTGTATGAGCTCACCAACAAGCACCGTATTGAGACATTTCACCTCAAAATGTCATGTGATCCCGCATGGGATTCCACAAAAAGCAATTATTAAAGGGCCTGTCAGGCAAGTATTGGTGGCGCTTTTTCGTACTGGTATTTTAATAAAGTGATCAGCTTCAGGTCATTATAATCTTGTTGCATTGTTAATTATAGATGTTTTTGTTAATTGTTAATTTACAATCACACGGCCTTCTGTTGACTACATGTTAAAAGTACGCTATTCTCCACATTCTGCCTAGGGTGACAGATACCCCTCAAACACATACAACACTGACTTTTTACACCCAGGCATTCCTGTACACAAAGCACTGCATGATGATGTCTGCTTGGTATTTTGAAATTGGAAATTTAATTTGGTGATATATCATCTACGATGAGTGCTCATTAGCACAATATTATAATAGCTTAGGCATTTGCCCAACTTGTTTTGAACGTGGAACTACAGGCAAGTGAAGACTGAGATTAGGGAACAAATTAAGAGATTGAGGAAGTTAGAAGTCTCTCACTTAATGTGTGAGTAAAACGATTCACAGACAGATGCCCCACTCCCAAAATGCAGGCACACATGGAGCAATCCATAGTCTTGTCGATTTAAAATCTGCATGACTTAATATTACAGCAAAATATTGCTGTTCCTGGACGTTGAAGAGGATATAAAAAGGTTTTCATAAAAAGGTTATTGCCATTAAAATTGGGCATATTTTGTGGTTGTGGGTAAGGTAAGCTAAAATACATTGTTAAGTAAAGTTTACATAGGCCTACTCCATGATGGCTATTGAAATCCTAGATACTTGAAGTCCAATCAAGTTGAAAATGAATTTAAAAAAAGAAAGAAATTAGCCTCAGATTAGTGTGGCAGATTTTTGTGGGTTCACATTAGTTATTAGTTAAATAGTATGACAATGAAGTAACCATTTAATATTGCAATGATTAAAGGTGCATTGGGTTATCTTCACATTAAGCGATGCCTTCAGTCTCACGGGGGTGAAAAATAACAGTTGTTGTGAAGAAAAAAATAACAAGATTCTGAATGAAAGCTTGGGGTATAGCATTTATATCTAAAATTAAAGACCGTGGCATCCATGTTAACTTATGAAATCTTTCACTGAAAACAGTGATAAAATAGGAATCTGGATAGGACATTTTGTTTAACATTAACACATCGCCTTCAATAGAGATTGCAACAGTTACACACATTTCTTGGACAATGATATGCTTCTGTGCTACTCATCAGATATCAAATAACTCATTTCATCTCCAGGCTGGCCATATTTTACCAAAATAGTATGCATGGTGCTAATTGGCACTCCTACGATAGGGAGAGAGGAGAGAAAATTGATAGTAGGCATCCAAAAGTCAAATTCTTTTTTTACTGGATTAAAATTAAATAAGAGAGTTTTATATAAGTCTGTGGTTTGGTTGTGGTTTGTATGACTGTACGATGGTTCATGTAATTGCAAGAACCTTTTAATGTGAGCTTTCAGGGCTTCAATCATTGAAAAGGTATTGGAGAGGACAGTTGTTTAACAACAAACCCTACAAATATAGACCCCAACTACTGTTAGTTACAAAGCATTTAGAATGATATATTTCTGAATAACAGGTCAGAGTTAATGCAATGTTTTCAGACAGAGTTAAATGGGCAGAGGCTGGAGTAAAAAATTGCAAACGTGCCCACAGCAACTTAATAAGGAAAACTAAAACTGTATGAAGGAAATGCAAACATACATTGTGTTTGTGCAACCAGTCTTTCAATTAGACACAACACTTTTGTTGTTTACAAAAAATTATAGGCAAGAAATTGGTCTTAGTATCTCAAACTAAATGGAAACTCTCAAGGAGTGACTCATTTACGTGTTCTGGAGAGGACATTTTGTTTTTAACAATAACATCTAGTTGAAATGAACTGTTTTTGTGTGAAATCATACATGTTACAGTGCCAGTTCTCTTGGATTTTCAAATATAAAATTATCATAAAATCAATAACAGATATATATTTTTCTAAATTCTAAAGGTTCCACGATAACATGTATAGTAATAAAGGTGCGTATGAGGATTAAAAAGCACAACCCCTAAATCATTGTGATTTGAGCCTCCTGTTTAATTTTATCTTTGAGACGTGAAACTATTATTGACATGTTCAGGATGAATTAGCTGCAATAAATGTTCAAAATCCACTACTATCTACCTTTCAAACGACCCAACTGCAAAGGCCAAATGATGTGAAAATTTATGTCCTCTCCAAACAACACAAAAGCACAGTAATGCATGTGTTTACTGGGATGTAAATCATTGTTATGGTCAGTGAATTTTGTCATTAACACAGTAACTAACAGTAGCACATCAAGTTTCATGTAATCGAAAAAAACAATATGTAAGAGTATTGGAGCTGTTGAGGTCTTTTTCCTCTACATCCAGGTTTTAATAAAAAACAAGTCCAGAACAGACTCATAGTAAATGAAATGTGATTATTGGATTCTAATTCTCTATGCCCTTCAGATCCTAATTTTCATCATAAATGAACTAACTTACTATTAAAAAATAGTTTCTAACTTGTAAAAAATAACTACGTGTTCTGGACGAGACATCTCTATTTAACAGAGCATTAGTGTGAGATAATGACATATAATAATGTACGTGGGAAAACATACTCTTATTGTTTAAATTGAAGCTACCATATTTCCAATCATAACAGTTAAATCTCAAAATCCTAAATACTTCAATAATTAAAAAAATATCTGTTCTGGAGACGGACGCACTTTAACGGAAAATTGAAGAATCAGACATGGCAAAGCAATAAAATAATACCAATTGCAATATTTTCAATGATTTGCAAATGTCATCCTTATGACCATTCTGAAGATTAATATACTGAGTTCGCGGAGTACTTTTAATTTATTTCACTGCTGGGGACCTCAATGTTTGAGAGGACACCAACTTTTATTTAACGGAAAAAAATACCTTTTACAGGCTGCTTATAACTGTCCATTTAGAGGTCATTTTTGTCAAATAAATTTCATAATTGTTGTACAATGTTCATATTTTCAGTAATAACAATGCAACATAAATGTCATTTAATTCATCGAAGATTCAATATGAAATTCATTTTAAAAATGTGAATGCGAATCCAAATTCTGTTAAAAATGTACAAAAAATGTTCAAAAATTAAACAAAACGATATCAAAATGTTATGCACACATGCATTGAGCTTGGTCTTGATAGGGTCATCAACAAAAACACCAAAACAATGAAAGTGGATGTAATTACTGAAAAGAAATAGGGTTGAATATCCATTTTACCAAAGTGTACACTTATGTGAATAACAATTGTAAAAAATCATGCATATAATCACACATTTTTGGCTTAAGTCCATCTCAGATTGAATTATACTCTGGTATATAATATAGTGCATAAGAAACTTTGGTGTCTTTGAATGGCATTATATTTATAGGCTACTGCATAATTGATTGTCTGGTTGAACATGTATGGTCAGGGGGTTTGAACTTAGCGCCTGTGTTCTTTTGCTACTTTACTCCTCCCAATATGGCTATGGCAAAAATACCGAAAGTGCGTGCCACAACAGAATTTATGGTCCCTCCTGAATTTTATAAACCTCACGGTATAGAGTTCCGTGTTCACGCGGTTGCAACCATGATAGTGATTGAACTTCGCATTGGCCAGATTCGTCGTATAAATAGGCCCCATCGATCGCACCAAGGTCCATCCCAGTTAAAGATACTATCAGTGATGTTGCTAATCAGCAAAATCGAAAAATCATCAAAAATCAGATTTTGCATTAATGTAACAAGTACAGGTATCCTCACATACCCTGCAAACGATAAGACCAGAAGTAACCTAATAAGGACAGAATCTGAGATTTTAGTCCATTACTGTCCGAACCGAACGGACACTTACTACAACACCTTAATTGATGGATAATCGTATCTTGGAACACTCTGCCTTTTGCGTCTTTTCTTTCCATTCTACAGCTGAAAATGGAACTTATGAGTATTCTACCGACTCCTCCTTCACTTGAAGTCTATTCCTCTGCAAATTTACAAAATATTTTTCAAATCACTGATATGTCATTTAAGGGGTTCCTACACTGAATGTTTCGACATGTAAATATTTTTGTTTTCAAATGCGCCTATTTCAGTTATTTCAAGGTCGATTTGGTATGTTTAGTCTCAAAATTTAGCTCATTTAATGTTTCTTTAGTTTAGTGAAATCTATTTTTTATGATCAAGGTTATATATTTTGCTACAGCCCTGGGAGTCTACACTCGGGTCCCTTCAATTGAAATCCTTGGAACTAGTTAGTTCCCTACAATGTGTTTGTGTGTAAAAAACTTAATTAACCGTATATTCTTTATATAGCATAACAACTCTAATGACCAAAGCCAGCATACCGCCACATGTATCTGATCGAGATCTCGACACTTGAGCACAGGAAGGTGTTAAGAAATTCACAGCTTCATATAACACCAATTTAACGTTTTTTAAGTCCAAATGTCAACAGAATATCGCCTCTCCCCGAGTTTTGCCTGGTCTTTTCATGCTGTTCCTCACCCCTAAAATCTAACCCGAGTCGTTATAGCTCCCCCTGTAATCCAAGGCCGAAGGACCACTGTTCGTTGCACAAGTGTAATCTCCTTATTTAATCCTCCTTGGTATGGTGTTCGTATCATTATTGAACGGTTATCTTTTACCAGTCGTACACAAAACTCAATTGTCCATGCGCCAATATTCTCGCATGTATTTTTGAAGTGTATCTACATGCGAAATAAATAACAAAATTGCAGTGCCTATCTGACAGTATAAATAAGTGGCAGAACGACAAGGACCTTTACAAATGGGGTTGGGGTGTGGTGGGGGAGGAGCAGAAGGTGTGTCCAATAATTTTTGAGGGACAAATTTGAATCCTTCTTCGTATGCCTAGGCATTCCTACACATGGTCCCCGTTTCATTG